>WFKH01010211.1:54479577-54536263 GCA_016163765.1 Magallana hongkongensis | reverse complement strand
TTTTAAAAAAATAAGAATTTATTTTTTCAAAGTGCGTTAAGAGTCATAATGTAAAAAAATGTTGGTCTACACTCATAACGCACTTTGAAAAAATATTTCAAAGTGCGTTGATTTGGACCAAAATTTAACGCACTTTGAAAAAAAAATTCAAATTGCGTTAATTTTGTACAAAATTTAACGTACTTTTTAACGAATTTTCTTTCAAAGTGCGTAATTTTTTCAAAGTGCGTTGCCACATATCTCTTACTTTAAAGACAGGTTTATGGGATCGCAAAATCCCTTAAGTTCATCTTTCTCCGTGAGTTTAAAGTATTACATAATTTTTCTACACTGTTTGTTCAATGCGTTGAGCTAGATATTATTTCACTAACTATTAACATAAATGATGCTGAAGGCAGGTATTAAAAAAACAATAAATTGAAAATTGTTTACTGTATACTATATACATTTCAGGACTTTTGGTGCTTCCGCAATTATTTTTCTAGAAATGAGGCGTAAGCGGTATAATCTTATATCCACAGGCTCCCGAAGGATGGCTCATACGTATGACGGTCGAAGAGCTCCGTCTTCCTGCCAACACGGTATGGAACAGATGTTACCATTGGTTGGAGATACAATACAATCTTCCTGGACAAACAGGAATTAAGTAAGGATAATTCAGATTGTTAACATATCTTTTAGAGTATCTATTTTAAATGCAGACGTTGTGTAAAATAAAGAGCAATATAAAACTTAAATCACTGAATAACATGTTAGCCTAGATCAACTCTTTAGAGAGGATTATAGTCGTAATTTCTAAACGCTATTTATTCGTTTGTAAAATGGGAAAATATACGTTAATGGCGTTTTGTTAGTCGTGTAATCATTAGCAACAAAATATTCATAAACATAATATAAATATTATATAACCTATAAAAACTTTTGAAAGAGAAAAAAAAAATATAAAGAAACTTATTCAAAGTAAAAAAAAAAATTTTCCGGAACATATTGTTTTAGTTATCAATACATATGATGGAAACATACTTTGTAAAATACTTTATTCTTCATAAATTTTCCTTCTGTCTGCGTATGTTTTTATCAATGTTAACTCACTAGATATGCACAGATGGCGTGATTAAGGTATTTTATCAGCCTATGCTGTTAACATTTATAACTTTGATCAACCAAGAGGCAGATAATAATATTTTCATATTCTATATGATTACATTTTTGAATATGAAATAATTTTATTTTAAACATATTTGTCTTATACATGTAATATTGAGCTAGAGGTGTATTTATATTTTTGTAATTGCTTTGAATAAAACATGTGAGAATAATGAGTGTCCATCCAGTCTTATAAAAACTAATTCGCCAGAAAGAAAATAATTTGATCTCTCTGTGATTAATTAAGACGGTGTGGGGATATGAATGGTGACCAGTGGACATGCTCCAAGGACAGCCCAAACTTCATGACCCTCACGTTTGATAGCAAATTCGTTCAGAACAAACCCGCAAGAAAAGGATTCCAACTGAGGTTCAGTGCAATTGAACGTAATGGTAATTCATGTCTTGTTTTTCTTTAAAGCGAACGTTTCCGATACATTATCTTATGAATTGGTCAATTTGTCATAAATCTGCGGGTCTTTAGACATCCTCTCATTAACTCCCTGAATGTTGATGACGATCCGTTTCATATGCGCATCGCTTCTGTTTGCCGTCTTTTGTACTATTGTTACAAATCAACCTACTTTTAGTTTAATTATACATCCTTTATAAATTCAAATTTATAGACCTAGTAATAATTTTGCATCTTACTTCTGTTTATCATATAATATAATATAATTATTTGATATAAACTTATTTCAAAATGATTCACCCTTTAATCATTAAACAACATTTTTCATTAATTTTAATCCGAAAATCTGATCGGAACATTTCTCTCAATCTTTGCGCATGCACACCCTTTCTTTTGCTTTATAATTAAAGGTAAGTGAAGTTAAAAGTGTTTTGTTTTTAAGTAGTATACACTTATCAAGTAATTATATTAATTAACGAGCAATAAAATAATGTAGTGTATGCACCTTTACGTACAATCCGGTTACAGTTTGTACACGTGTGTAAATGATTGTATATTATATTTCGTGATCCAAAATCAACTCTCAGACCCTCATGTCCCCCTCCCCTCCCTTATACACACACAGAGGAAGGAAACAAACAGAAAACTTTAAATATTCTCACATATACATGTATACATACATAGGTACAGGTGAAACATAATATATTTCAAGGAAAATAATTTAAACTTGTATTGACCACCGTGAGATTTCATAATTCTTTAAAGTTTTCCCTGCCACCACCTGTCATTCCACATGTAAGTTTGTAATTCATGCTACATCGAAGATAATTAAGATAAAGTAAACCCATAATCACCAAAAAATATATAGTGTAATGATTTTTGAGTCAGATACACTGTATGTGACACAAGGTAGAAGCACGCCATACATAACCGCAACATGAGGCGGTCGGTATATGGTTTTTGCTCCAAAAGCTGTGCTTGATACCGGGCTCTTAAAATGAAGAAACTCTGTTACAACTCTATGGATATAAATCAGATGATGTAGGCTAAATCCTTCTAGCAATCAGGCTTATATGGCTGCCACATATGTATGGTTTGGATGATGCTAAGGTGACAAGATGAGATTTAAAGTAGCTCGTACTCAGTTGCAGCTGGGTATAAAAATATCAATCATCAGTATTTACATTTGCAAATACGTTTCCTTATATGAACCTATAGAATAACAAACATGTTCAATTCTGTGTGAACTTTTTCATGACGTCATAGCATGTGCTTCTCGCTTAAGGGTTGGATTATTATAAACATAAAATCTCGTTAATTTTAGCAATTCTTAACGGTTTGCCTTTTTAAAATGTAAATATAAGTAATAAGCAGCAATGTTAAAAAGTTCACCGGGATATGAACTTGGTTGGTATGTGATCAAATCTTCTGAGAAGCCAGAAGGGCTTCACAGGATTTGATCACATGACCAGCCAAAATCATATCCCGGTGAACCTTTTTAACTTGCTGTTTGTTTCTTAACTGTATGTCAGCATTATGATTGTCACTAAACAAATTGAAATTTGTGTAAATAAAAGATTATCTCCTTCCAGCATTGTATCATATCATAAACATAAATGTCTTGGATCGACATAATTTAATGACCTGAATGTATTTAAGTTATGATAGGCATGTATAGTGTCAACAAACAAAGAAATAAAGATTTCATTTTGTGATTCAGGCGACATTGAATATGGTTAAATAGCCTTTATAGATAGTGTGATAGGCAATTCATTTTAAATTAAGAACTGTACAAAAATTTCATCAACATACATGTATTTATGTTACTAGAGTTTTATTATTATTGATTTGATTTTCAATAAATTGTTTAGTTGTCTGTTAGCCTGTTGTCATTTTAAGGTATAAAATTCAAATTGACAATTCTCTTTTCCAAAATTAAAGGAGATATTCATTCATCTAATTATAAATTGGTAGTGATGGGAATCGAACCCACGTCAGTGTTGCCACATACTGCCAATATACTACCTATTTAAAGATAAATGCAAGTCCATGAAATACTGAAATACTCTGTCCCGTTTATGCAGCAAATTGTCTTAAATTTTCAATATTCATAAATAATGTTATGTTTTTTTTCCTGCTTTTGAAGTGTTTTAATTTTTTATGTTTTTTCCCATGATCAATAGAGAAGCTACAGCTATGGGGTTTTTTTGTGACAAAGGGTAACAGTTGTGTTGAACCTTTTGCAGTTTGGCAAGTGGTCTCAATTTATTTGATAACATTATGATTGAAATGGTTTCTGTACAGGTAATATATTTTTTTGTGACAAATAGTGACAATTATGTTTCCTGATTCGCTCTACAGTCATGGCATGCGCATGCTTAACCCTGTCAGGTCAAAGGGAAATAACTTTAATGAAAAATATAGGCATAAACCATAACACACTGTTAACATAAGTGTGCATAGTTTTCCAAGCAAATTAAATATGACTTGTCTTTAACTCAGACTTATAGTGCCCATAGTCTTGTATATATATTTTCTGTACATATAAAGAATGAAAAGGTTAATGTGTTTTCCTTTAAACATCTGGGTTTTTATATCCCACACGGACTATTATGTCACATTTGGTATATTGGTACCTGTAACGTTCCATCTTGTTTATGTACATGAACAATGACAATAACAAACTGTTAACCATTTCAAAAATTCATAAAACGAAATACAAATTCAAAGCAGAGCAATACGGTCCTCTAAAAAGATAGAGGTAGGATGAGGTGCCTAGGAGGAGTGAACATCCTCTGCTGACCGGTCACATCCGCCGTGTGCTCTTTGTCGTAATCGGGGAAAAAACGGAAAAGTCCGTACACAATTAGGTGATTAATTATGGTCTAACAATTAGTATGAAAAACGTCAGTCAGTATGCGACCTAGT
This sequence comes from Magallana hongkongensis, assembly GCA_016163765.1. NCBI lineage: Eukaryota > Metazoa > Mollusca > Bivalvia > Ostreida > Ostreidae > Magallana > Magallana hongkongensis. The sequence goes on along the minus strand of WFKH01010211.1, from coordinate 54,531,777 downwards.
GGAAGATTGTATTTGCTGACAAGGTCGTGTATCGACCATAGAACTTACAGAAAAATGACTTCAAACGAGACTGTTGATAGTCCTGTTTTATCAGCTTGTTTGTCAGTAGCTTGCCTCGCCTTAGAAAGTGTTCATACGAAGAGCATGCCCTTGCGTATCGAATTAACTGAGAGACAAAAACACAATATGCAGGTGATGAAGGTATATTGGTACATAAGTAAGGAAAGTTGACTATAGAAAAATTGAAGTCATCACGTTTATCATAAAGTTTTGTTGTTAGGTTACCATCAATGTCCATTTTTAGTAATATATCCAAATATGAAACTGATGACGCAGACTCTGTGGTATCTTTTATTTCAAGTTCACTGGGATATATTGAGTCGACGTAAGTATGGAAATAAAAATTGTTAATTGATAATACGTCGTCGATATACCTGAAAGTTCTGTTGAAGGCCACAGCGAGTGATTTAAATATAATGTTTAACATATAAATAAACTACCACCTTGTTGCACATTGAACATCAAAATAATTCAGCTCGTTATGAACAAATGTGTGTTAGCTAGCTGCATGTCTATAGCTCCCCATCGTCGGAACCCACGGGTTTTCTCTCAGTTACACTACCTAGAAACATAGACATATATAATATGTCTATACTAGAAAGTAGACCCCGATCTGAAAAAATTCGGAAGGACGACTTGGGAGTGCATGCATTCACTAGTGACTACCCGTAAGTTTTAATACTCATAGATGAAACATTGATAAGAAAGAAAACATTCAATATATAATGGCATTCTACATAAACTTTTTCTCTAAGCTTACCGTATGGAAAACAACTAAAAGAAGCGAAGCGGTACGATTTCTATCGATATTCGAAAGTAGACTAGTGTGACGTAGTTGGCGAATGCGCAGAATGGGTAGGTCGATAGCTGCAAGAAGTCGAATCCAATAAAAAATTAGTTCGACCGTTATAATTACAACATAATATATATAGAATAGTTCCCTTTTGCTAATGTTAAAAAAATCAGCATTTGTACGCTTAAATGTTAAATAACTGACAAACGCAGGGTTGTTAAGGAAGCATATGAAATCGTAGTTACTTGTAATTCCGCGAAACAACTATTTGTAGCTATTTTGTATCTTTTCAAATATAAAAACAACGATACGTAGACCAAAAAGAAATGAAACGTTCCAGATATTTTTTTTCCATAAATTATACTGTAATACGTAGATCTGCACATGATGACGTCATGCCTGAACGTGAACTGTGGAGTAAATTTGATCCGAAAGCATCAAACAGATTTAAAATATAAGAAATCTAAGAACTCTGATATAATATGTTGGTTTGATTTATAGAGAATTGAACAAGTGAATACTGAAACAGATGTAAACTTTATCAAATATTCGCTAAAAGGTATGTTTTGAACTTCACCTTTAACACGTATCAATGATGTGATCAATGCTTATAACTTGAAAAGTGCTGCTAGAATCCTGTGTTCTGTGGTACTTTGATTAAACATTCCTTTTATCGTGCAAAATCTGTAAAAGTTGGGAATTTTTTTTTTAATTTTTTTTTTTTTTTTTCAGAACCGGACAAATAACTATTTAATCGAGGAGAATATGGGATTCTAGCAGTACATTTAATAAAACTGAGTTGTTTTGCCTTTACTGTATATGTTTGTTGTTTTGTTAAAACCGCGTGGTAGTGTTGTTCTATCTCATGTACCGGCAATATTACGGAATATACGTAATCTACTTATAGTTTTCACGTGAAAATGAACGAGGTGATTATAATGTACCACCCAATCTATTACATTGCCATCTATTTAAACGGAAAATATTAAGTTTGTTATTTGGTCTGTACGAAAACAGTGTTTAAACCTTACGATTTTATATATTGCAGTCAAAATAAGACGCTAAATTGCCCATATGATTCCTTAACCTTACCGCGTATTTACATTATTTTAATCCCATATTGTTATAAAACTCTGCTACACCCAAACAGTACGCCATTTGCGTAATTTACGTGTCACACAGACACTGAAAAATGTAAACATATTTAATTAACGTTATCTTAGCAATCAAATTATTTTCACATTGTACAGTGACAAGAGTCAAGGAATGTCTGACGTCTAGTCGTGGTGGGGAGTATAAAGGAACAGCCAACGTGACACGTGGTGGACTAGCGTGTCAGCCGTGGGCCGATCAGTCGCCTCACTCACACACAGGGTACACGGCCATGGTCAAAGACTCCAACTACTGTAGAAACCCAAATCCAGACGATGTATACTACCACCCTTGGTGCTTCACAATGGACCCAAAGAAAAAATGGGACTTCTGTGATATTCCTTCTTGCGGTAATTTGTTAAATTTTAATCTGATTAAGTGCACAAACAGAGAAACAAATATTTTTTTATTATCATTTTACGTAACCTTTTACACTATGTTGCATTGAAAAAACAATGATGATATCAAAATATGTTTAAGTATGAAAGAATCGTGGGAACCTCTCAGCTTTTGTCTTTATCGTCCGGAAGCTACTATTACAATTTAGTACTAGAATTGTTAAACTATTGGTCATTGAAGAGTATTGCCATTGTTGTTTTAAGATAACAATTTACATTTTGTCATAACATTGAAACATGCATTTATTTTGTGCAAATAAAACACAATATTAAAAAAAAAGTTTCATGTGCGTTTCGTACATGCACTACCTTATAATATTTTTCTTACGAAAAAAAAGACAGGTATGAATTTTAAAAAATCTTAATATATATTAAAAATAATGATCACGAAATGATGAAATATGTTTTTGTTCGTAACAGAATACGAGGAATGCACGAGATCTAAATTGGGATATGAGTATAGCGGCAGAGTTAACAGGACGTCATCCGGAAAAACCTGTCAGAGATGGGATTCCCAGACCCCACACAAACACATCTATGGACGTCTGGCGGCCCACGACAACTACTGCAGGAACCCACTTGGACTAAAACAGAGACCATTTTGCTTCACCACGGATAAATCAACGCCATGGGAATATTGTAGCATATCCTCGTGTAGTACGTTTACGGAAATCCACTTACCCCTTTACAGCCAAATGAAAAATAGACAACATGTTCCAATAACAATTATATATATATATTTTTAAGTAAAACGAAGATATTGTTGTCGTAATGTATTTCCCAAAAGAAAAACGTATCGTTTTTAGCACTTGTGAAAACGTTATGGTATACTTTTCGGACATGTTTAAAATGAAAAGAAATCGAATTCTTAAGATTTAATTTCGCAAAAATAAAATCAAAATCAGTTGTTTGTTATCTTTGAAAATCAGAATGTCAAAATAGAGGATATTTGATATATTAAATATATATGTATTTACTACTCTCCTTTAAAATAAGATTCAAAAGCTCGGGAGTGTGCACTATTATCTCAAGGCTTTGATTACTTTGGAACCCTCAATAAAACTGCTTCCGGTAGAACCTGTCAGCGGTGGGACACGAAATCTCCTCACTCCCACAACAGTTAGTTTATACATTTCATTAAGAGTTTATATATTACGTCATGTTGCATATATTTATTCTCACCATTAGTCTTTTGAAAAAATACATATAAAAAAAATAATGCAAATGATTACAGAATCATTCATGATCTTCATTTTTACTAATCGTGTTAATAGCGAAAATTAAGCACTTTTTTCTGAAAGAAAGGATGTAAAAGGTTAAAAATATATGAATCAACAACTTCTAAAGTATTAAAAATAAAATGGAAACGAGTATTTATGTTCGTTTAATTGGTTTAATCGTTTATGGAATGATAGTAAATGTTTTCTTTTCTTTTTTTCCGCAGTTGAACTTTCTTCAGCACAGGAGAACTTCTGTAGAAATATAAATGGCGATGATCGTCCATGGTGCCTCACAACCGACCCCAACTATCGCATGGACTACTGTGATGTGCCAAGTTGTGGTAACATAAATTGTTAATCATAAGACTAGTTATAAAAGTTGGTTAATCGATAATTACAACCGTTGTCGAACTATAAATATTCAAAACTTTACCTCCATGTGGTGAGACTCATTTGTAATCCCTCTTAGTATAACCATAATGAACACGTATCTGTTGAAAGGAAATTATTGCATACGAAGTGCATTACTATGTTTCACGTAAAAAACCTAAAATACATAAAATCTTTAACTAAATCATCCATTATAAAATTGTCAAATATAGAATTGTTTCTTTATTTACAACTTTTTGAATATTGAATATATTTTGTTAAATTTGTTAAATTTGTAGAATCAATACCTTGTGATTCAAATCCTTGTTTAAATGGGGGAACTTGCAAGAACACTGGAAAGTCATTCACCTGTACCTGTCTGTCGGCGTATCAGGGTGACAGGTGTGAAAATGAAGGTAGCTTATGTATCGATGTACACGATGCACATGACTAAGTACCAATGTCTTATATTTTGATTACATAATTGATATAAATGTATCTCTATTTTTGAGTGCTGACAAATCAGGTGTAAAATAGCTCTTTTTAAATTTCAATATTGATGTGTGATAATTAAAACCACTTGCAAACAGTGAATTGTAAGCAGTCAACGATTGGTTGGGAGTACGCGTCCACTACAGCTGTCACGGTCAGCAATCGAACCTGTCAGCGCTGGAACGAATCCAGTCCCCACGGTCATAGTTTCACCGCTTCAATGAGTGATCAGGAAAACTACTGTCGGAATCCTGACCGGGAACCAAACGGTCCATGGTGCTACACCACAGATCCGGCAAAGAGATGGGAGTACTGTGATATTCCAAAGTGTGGTAAGATAGAAAGATGCCAAGCAAATTTACTTTTGAAAAACAAAACAATTTTTGTCAGCTATTGCCATGTAAACGTCAAAAATAAATCATTTAATGCTATTGTATGATTCTGCTACTAATTAAAATTATTATTTTTTTTGGTTATTTTCTGCATTGTTCTACATGTATTTAGGAATTGAACTGTTTTCTTTCCTAAAATGTTTCACGGTGAAACACGTGTAATAAATTATGTAATGGGTAATTACATTAAGCTTTATAATTTCATTAAATTACTGCAGATATTCTCATCTATTTTGATTATGAAATGTAAGTTTTTAGAAATGACGAGTGACCATAAAATATTTACTCTATCTAAACTTTATCATTTAGGTAGATGTGATTTTGTACTTTAGAATGATTATTCATATCAAATACTTCTCGTCGAAAAATATGTATTATAATACATGAAATTAGTACAAAAATGAAAGATAAACAAAAATGATATTATCTCCTCAAAAGCGACTCTTAGTTTTTCTTATTCCAAGTTGCTAAGGTATTTTCATCGCAATATGAATTATGACTGGTCAATTTAAACGATATAAACACTTTCAAAACTTGAAATATGTATTGTCAAAAAAATGATTTCAGGGTTGTTTTATTTGATAATATTTATTGAATGTATTATATTGAATATACCTAGATTTAACTTATCGTGTTTTATTTAATATTTAGTAACGCCGCCTAATGAATGTTTAACGACCGCTGGAGGAGCAGACTATTTCGGTCATGTTAACACAACCGTCAGTGGTCGCACCTGCATGCGCTGGGACTCCCAATCCCCTCATGGTCACAGTTTTGGGTTTGCCAAGGATCAAGGGAACTACTGTAGAAACCCCTATAAGGACGAATCTAAAGGACCATGGTGCTTCACCACTGATCTAAACAAGAGAAAGGAATTCTGCAATATCCCCTGTATGGTAGGCTCTCAAAAAACGTCAACAAGGGTCGGGTTCCTTAGATAAATATTGAATTACATTTGGTAATTACATGTAATTAGAATTAAAAAAAAATTGTATTCTTAAATTATGAGGAATGGTCATAAAGTGTGGCCTAGTTGTACTCTAGCGTGAAGTTATTTTTTTTAACGATCTACTAAAAAATCAAAATAATAACAAACAAGAAACTTCTAAACCACAAAAGCTTTAAATCATAAAAACATTTTTATATTTCCAGACGTACAGAATAAACTGAAGATTCTCACTATTTTTGATGAACCATATCAAACAAGAGACACAAGGACCTTAATTCAAATTGGAGGACTAAAGCGAGTTCATTATGTTCCACTCTGTCTAAGTTTTGTTTTGATACATCTAAACTTTAATTTTTAAATAAAATTATATTTTAATCCACATGGTTTTTAAATACAATAATATTTTTCAGCAAATGGAATGTTTTATGTAGTTTCTATTCATAAATCGGTGTATCTTTTATCATGTACATATTTTAGATATTTTAACAATCGAAATGTTATCAAGACTTTCAATTTTATATATATAAGGATTTGAAATTTTAAAACTGCTAGGACATAATGAATATAAATAAATAACACTTCAAAATTGGTTATTTCTAATCATAACTTGCACCTAAAAATAAATAAAAGTTTGTTCCCTAAAAATAATCCGTAGGAAAAAAAAAACAAGAGGCCCATGGGCCACATCGCTCACCTGAACAACAGCTCCTTGTAACATTATATTTCGTAGCATATGCTATTTCTATTTTAAACTTTGAACCCTTTTTGAGGCCCCAGTATTGGTCCGGGGTTTATGGTTGGCTTAAACAATTTACAATCTACACTATTTGAGGATTATTGCATAGTAATCGCACAAACTGTAGCAATGTAGTTATCGAGAAGAAGATTTTTAAACATTTTCCTTATATATTTCCTTGTTAAACTTTGAACCCCTATTGGGGCCCCAGTACTAGTCTGGGGGTCACGGCTTTAAATATTTATAATCTACACTATTTGAGGATCTTTACATAGTTAATTGACAAATCGTAACACTGTAGTTCTTGCGAAGAAGCTTTATAAACACTTTCCCTATATATTTCAATGTTAAATTTTGAACCCTTCTGGGGCCCCAATATTAGTCTGGGGGTCACGGCTTCCACAATTTAGAATCTTTGCAATTTGAGGATGCTTGCATAGCAATTTCACAAACAGTAGCATTGTAGTTCTTGAGAAGAAGATTATTAAACATTTTCCCTATATACTTCTATGTTAGACTTTTAACCCCTTCTGGGGCCCCGGTGTTGGAGCGGGGGTCACGGCGACTATTTGAAGATTTTAGCATAGTAATCTCACAAACTGTAACATTGTAGTTCTCGAGAAGAAGATTTTTAGACATGTGTCCTATATATTTCTATGTTAAAGAGACAGTACAGTTGAAAACACATGTGTGTTTAGCTTCAGATTTACCCATTGTATCATTAGTAAATAAGAAATAACGTTGATTGTGACAGTTGAATACATAAAAATCCCTTTCGAATACCTAATTAATGTAATTATGAGCTTCCGGAAATTTAAGGGTCGTACAAACCGGATTAATCTTATATCATTTATTTGTACCACGTGGATTTTGATTGACAGTAATTGACACGTGCTGAAAACTACAAGATCTTCGCCCAACTACGGTCATCATGGAATACGAGGTAAAAGGGACTCTCTGAACGGAACACATCATCACTTTCTCGATGATTTATAAATGGTTTACCAATTTCAGTTTACTTTAAAATGAACAGACATACATGTACATATGTCAAATAACCCCTCAGGGGCCTCACTTACAAAATGAATTTGGGTTGTAGCAACTCCTGTGATAAAAACGCAAAATACTTGCCTACAAAATAATAATTCTGGTTGTTTTAAAACCTTTGAACAATTATTACATAGCAGAAGTAGAAAAGACATATTTCTATCAGCAAACCTGTCCAGGAGAATCTTCGCGAGCCCTGCATGTGTTTTGTTTATAGTAAATACACATGCGTAATAGTATAGAAGGCGGAACCCGTAACTCGTTGGGATGTATATATTTATGGGTTATACATAATTATTAATTTTAATGAAATAATGAGATTAATTTCAAGGAGAAATTTGTAATTTTCTGAAAGTTTATACATTTGTGAGTGGTACAAAAATACCGAACCCGATCGGATATTTTTTTCAAGTCGGTCTTTTAATAAGATGCGCCGTGCTGTCTCTTTAAAGTATGTGGCGTATCTGGAGTAAATATTTTGACATGAGTTTGAGTGAATCTTTACATCATGCTTCTTATAATTAGACGTTTCAGCAACTCTGGGTCCATAAAAATGTTCTATCTTTAGTTATTTGTCTCTAAACATTCTAAACACGTCTGATGAATATTAATGTGATCAACCATTTTTAACGCCACTGCGTATGAGTGGGGGAAAACCCAGCATTAATAACATGACAAAAGACAGTTTGTTTGCAATTTATAATCACTTTTTCATGTCTTAAATTGGATATTTCTTGTATCAGATAATACTCGAAGCATTATTATTTCGATATTGATTTATGGAAAACGATATAAAATGGTTAATTATGTGTAATAAAAAAAAACACGTTTTTAGCGTCATTGACACGGTAAACAAAGTAAATATGTCTCCTTCCCCTGAGATATGCATGTACTGAAAGTGTTTATTTCTTTTTCTTCAAAATTTTCTCTATACAAAAAATCCCCCTGTTATTATAACTTGTAAAGACATGGAACACATGGAACACGAACCTTCTAGCAAAACCACTGCAACTTCATAATTTATTTGATGGAAACTTAAGTTCAATTCGGCTGTAACCCTATTCCATCTTTCTACATGGTCTCCGATGAAGATCCTCCCTTTTTTCCTATCCTTGTCAGCATGTCTCTTTTTATCTTTCATTGCCGAATCTGTCATACTTAACGATATAACCCTCTTTCTCGTCGTCGCCATTGTCGTTTATAGACCGAAATGGTTGTCACGTGACCCATTTAAGGCGGGGTTATTCAAATGTTTTGTATTTTCTTACGGCACATAAAAAATAAAATAAATGTATATTTTCATTTCTCGTATCTTTGTTATGCGATTGACTAAGACAGCGTAATTTATGTGAAAGTCCTATTTTTAAATAAAGTAATAAAGCAAAAAATCAGATCTTTCTAATGTTATTCACTAAAAATAAGCCATTTATACCTTTAAACTTTGAACCCCTCTTAGTCCGGGGTCACGATTTTAACAATTTAGAATCTACATTATCCAAGGATGCATGTATAGTAATATCCCAAACTGTTGCATTGTAGTTCTTAAGAAGAAGATTTTTTGACATTTTTTCTTCATATTTCTATGCTGAACTTTGAACCCCGCATCGGGCCCCAGTTTTAGCCCGGGGGTCACGATTTTGACAATTTAGAATCTTCATTATATCTACAAGCTTTTTGTGTAAATATTGACATTTCTTGTGCAGTGGTTTTTGAGAAGAATATTTTTAAACATTTTTCCAATATATTTCAATGTTAAACTTTGAACCCCGCCTGGGGTCCCAGTTTTGGTCCGGGGGTCACTATTTTTACAATTAGAATTTTCAATATATATGCAAGCTGATGTGTAAATATTTGCATTTTTTGTGCAGTGATTCTTGAGAAGAAGATTTTTAAAGACACACACCCTATTCTCAATGTTTTGCAATTATCTTCCTTTTAAAAATGGTTTAGCCCTTTTTTACAATTTAAAATACCTTACCTATAAGGATACTTTGTACCAAGTTTGGTGAAATTTGGCCTAGTGGTTTTAGAGAAGAAATCAAAAATGTGAATAGTGTACAGACGGAAAGACGGACGGACGGACGACGGACAACAGGTGATCAGAAAAGCTCACTTGAACCTTCGGTTTAGATGAGCTAAAAAACCTTGGAGAGAAAGAAAAAGAAAAGAAGAGAGAGAGGGGGAGTTCTAAATATTATTAAGAAAGATATAAAAAAAATAATGATTAGAGGAGATACGATTTGACTTAACAAACGCCCCGTGGAAAAAGAAAACAAATTAAAAAAAAAATGATGGATGTTTCTCTAAAAAATATTAAATATAGTTCTTATTATTCTAAATAAGGTCAACTGAATAAAGTTAAATAAAATATTTCATATTAAATATATTTACTGCTATATTACAATTACTCATGCATTAATTGTTGATATGCTTGAACAACATACATCATAGCATAGCATTTAAATCGCATACCATATCATTTGAATCTGATATCATAGCATATCATTAGATTTTCATTCATCATAGCATACCATAGCATACCATGGTATATCAAAGCATATCATACACCATAATTTCAAGTTGATTTAAATTATTTCTTTACGAACAAATGTCATTGCAGTTAAATGGTAAACTTTGGAATTTTGATATTTCGAACTTTTTTTTGGAAATTATCTGTTTGTGGAGGGGGTTGTGTTGAAATCTCATAGCGTAGGATAGCATAACATAGCATACAGTACCATAGCATGACACACAATTATTTTTTTTTATTCCCAGTTTTCATGATTCTGAATAGAAAATATCAATTTAAATCGAATGTATTAAAAACAATAGGAAAATAATTGCAACTTGTCCACGCACTTTTGGGACAACCCTCCTATATATTGGAATCAATTCAAAATAAAATAACATAAAATAGTGGCCTTTTTTAGGCCTTTTTAGGATCCCATCGCATAATTTTTGGTGAAATCATTACAATATTTAAACAGTTCGGTAAAATTAAGACTTTGCATAGGTTTGTTATCTGTGATTTGTCAGTATAGCGAACAATTCTCAGTAAAACGATTTATGATTTTTTTTCAATATTGCCTTTTATTAGGTTTCTTTAATAAACACTTATAAAATTATTAAATAAAAAGTACTATAACTACAGCTGATTTTTCAAATGATTTATCCTACAAAATAATCCAGCAATAATCTCGACAATAGTTGAGATCACGGATCTGGAATGCTGCCAAAAACTGTTTAGGGTTAATAAGGACCTTGCTGTTAATCAAAGTATTATAGATAAGATTTAAAACACAAGGACTAGACACTCTATACATTACTTGTCCTCCATTTTAAACATAGAGGGATATAAACTGATTATTATTACACTTGCAGTGGATTAGTCCCATACATGAAAAATGTTTGGATGTGTAATTTTTTGTGGGAAAAATTAACGTTTACTTAAAAAATGTGTTTTTAATTGTGCCTTTAAGTAGTCAAAAAGTGGTAACAATATACGCTTAAAAAATTTAAGCTACATATTTAAAAAAAAGAGCCTGGGGATGAAGGTCACTCTTCACTCTTTTCAACTTACAAAGCCCATAGCATTTAATGAGAAAATCAGTAGAAAAAACGGTGGTAAAAAGGTCATGGTTTTAGGAATATTCTAATATTCTTTTTTAATCTTACACAATTAACCTATGCAACAAATGTCAACTTTATTACATGATATTTTTCACTGTTGCATGTATGCGCGAGGATAATTTAAGTGCATTTGAATAACTCAACAATAAATTAACTTATATTTAAACCTTAGAATGATTAGACCCACCCACCAAAATCTTAGATATGTAGAATTAATTGAAAGATTCGATCGAGATATATTTTTAAACATATGGCTAAAATGATCTCCCTTGTTTGCCCCCCCCCCCCCCCCCCCCCCCCCCCCCCCGAAGAAATATACATTAAGCAAAACAAATCAAAAAATGATGGCAAACAGACAGAAAACAATATATATAAGACACTATTAAACTCAAAGCCAGAATTCATATTTGCTATAACGCCGCAAACCCCTTGTTTGCTTATGTGCACATTTGAGACTTTTTCAGAGAAATCCATTAGTCATATCTGTTCTTAGGAAGACTCAAATGATGATACATTAAAACGTGAAGTTAAAAGCACAACATATTTTTATTTATACAAGTTTGGTGCTTAAAAATCATTATTTACTTCAAAACTGATCGAAGGTACATATACAATCGTACACACTCCATATATCTTCATTTGAAAATTGAACATCGTATACTTAAACAAAAACAAACACAACAAACAAAATCATCTGTGTATTTTCTATACATTTGCTACCTTTTTCAGCAACAAATTAACGATTTTTGTCTTACAATACGTAAAATTCACAAACGATGATCCTATTTCTACCCATGCTATAAAAAAAAACATTCCCTGCATGTCCCTGCATTCCCCCGTTATTCCCCAAAATATACCCACTGTTTGTTTAATTGATTTTGTCCACATAATGACGTACTTGAAATAAAAAAAAAGTCAAACTGCCATATTTTTCTAAATACGTTGTAGAATTCCATAACATAATGATGGTGATGACACTGGTGAGTAAAAAGTATGAATAATGGTAATTTTTTATTTTCATCAGCTTATACAAACACTGTTGCAGGTTGTCTTTTTACACTATTATTTAGGCGATACTCTGACAAAAACATCACAAACAAAAAGAGAGACTACGAGTCATTGAATTATCAGCACGCTTTTGAAATATATTTTTATATGAGTAAATTGTAAATTCTTAATATGCATGCAATATTAAATTGCCTAATTATTCAAAGAATGCTGTCAAATGTCATGTTGGAAATCTATTGACCACGGTGAGCGATCAGTCTGTACTTTTTTTGTAAGGACAAGAGCGTACAATGCCTGACAAATCCCCCGCACCCAGAATGTTGAAATGGCATACGTACATATAAAAAAATTACATTTGAAAGTGTACATCAATACATGTATAATAAAGAACAGCATTCTCTGACAAATTAACAAATATACATTTATACTTTGTACTTATCTCGTTTGCTTTATTAGTTTATTTTCTAAACATTAACTTCATAATCTCATATCTGGGCTACCGCTATTTTTATGCGACACTGTGTGTTCAGAACATGAACATTAAGCAATTTTGAATGTTATCTAAAGTGTATTAAATATTTTTTCAAAATAATCTAATGAAAAAAATTTAAAATGATTTACATAAAACCACCAAAACTAAAATTCAACCGGCGGCTATGATTCAAATACCCTCTCATCCGATAAGGATAGTCTTCAAGCCTCCGCCTATCTCACTGAGCTACGTTGATATATTATAAGAGTGGTAAATAATTTTAATTGTTAGACAATTATTAATGATTTAATAAAAGTGAAATGTTTTCGGTGAAAACCACGAATTTGACCCATTATGGGTCTAGACTCCATTTTGATAAATCTTTAATAAAAATGTATAATCTTATCCTTTAAATAAAAGTACTTTTAGGATGGAGTCAAGACCCATTATGCCTAAAAGATGCAACTAGAACAGTAATTGATCAAGATTTAAGGCATAAAATGCTGTGCAGTTTAATTTGGAAACCCACACATGTCGTGTTTACAGAATGAAAACACGTGTTTGACTCACACCGTGAAATTTATGCTATAAACAATGCATACAAACCAAATATTAATATTTTAACTAAAATTGAAATCGTTCGTGTTTATTGCTTCAAGTGGGGGATATACAACGCCTTGTACGCTCTTGTACTTATCAGATCATACACAAACTGTTATACTCATTCGAGATAAATCCATCTAAAATACTCCGACAGTCAATGAAAGTAGGAGTTAACAAAGTCTAACGAATTGATGTCATCTATAATTTCCTGCGAGCAGTATACAAATATAGAACGACAAACATTTGATACACATCATTGAATGACGGATTGCAATGCTAGTTTGAGGCAATATAAAATGCATTAGAATTAAATATCATAGCCATATAGAACAAAAGAGATAATTGCAACTTCATTCAACCGAAGTTTAAAACTTCCCCAACTACAAAAAATCATGGATAAGTCCAGTACATGGACTACGGTTGTCCCGAAATTTTGCGGAGATAAATAGTGTTATTCACTTAATCAAAGACACACTGAGATGAAATTTGTCCGATGAATGGTTGAAGTAACTTGCATTTGAATTATGTTACAATATAAATCTTTGTGATGAAATGGAAATATATAAGATCATTAATTTGAAATACAGCACAATGACAAAAAAGTTTAAACTGAAAATCGCGAGATTTTTTTTTTCTAAAAAAATCAAATAAGATAATTCCGAATAACAATGACGCTATTTGTTTACGTAATATTTCGGAACAACCCTCGTACATGTACTTTCATTTTCCATGCTGTTTGGTATTCTGAGAGGTCTTAAACATCTGCTGAATGATGTTGCAATTATATCTCTTGTTCTAAATGGCTACGCTTTATGTGTATACAATAACTTGTATTCATGGTAAATTTTTAAAAATAGATACTTGTCTATTTTGTTTATTTTTGGTATGGGCTTTTTGTCAAGTTTATCTTTTGTTTAACATATGTGTATTGTTTAAGAGAGTTGCCGTAGTACAGGAATATATCGAGTTGCTTGTCTGTCGAATCTAGAATGCATATTATTAAATTTGTTTGCAAAGTAGAAAGGATGTACCTGAAACAGAAAAAAAGAATCGCTTGCTTGTTATTTTATAACATTAAATAGAAATATTTATGGAAATTAAAAAAAACAACACGTTGGTACTGTTGTTCTGTTAATAATTGATAGAAATGACAAATACCCCTGTCGGACAAGATTCTGTTCGGTGCGCTTATTCAGCACGTTTAATTATGCTGAATGTTCTAATTCAGCTATCTAATGGTCTCATTATCATATACCCCGAGGGCGATACTTTCTCCCAATGCCTTTATTTTACAGTATCTAACGATATATGTACTTTAAAACAGCTAGTATATGTACATAGGTCCATAAAGTTGTGTGACTTCATTGTGACCTTTTTTGAGATTAAAAAATAAATGATAACATCCTTTAAACGTGACTTTATAACATGACTTTAAGAGTGATTTTGTCAACGACGATTTTAAACTATGCAAAAAAAAAAAAAAAAAATGATTAATTGCATATCATATTTATTGTACAACGTCTTTAGCATCCTGCCTTGTCAAATCTTTATCAATATATATGGTCATGTTTATGTTTGTTATATTGGAATCAGTTATAATAGTTCTGATTGTCCAAGCGATATATTCCCCCTATATCTTACTGTTTAGTTTAATCTCTAATACAGAGAAATGACATGTAACTGGTTTGTTTTATAAATATAACATGGTAAAGATTTGAATATGTAAAAACAAATACGTTGATAATTGATTAACTGAAGTTATACTACTATTTCTGTAAAAAATAAACTCTGCATTTTAAATGTAAATGGGAGTATTTACACCTTCACGGACAGGTTGCTTTCTTCGTGTCTGTGGATATTTTTTTGTATGCATAAATCACGCCACGTAAGATGTTATAGCCATTATGTAAAGCACGGGGTTTAGGGTAGTGATTTCTAAAAACATTGTGGTTGTATGACATTCTAAACACGTTCAGATTGGTAACAAAATTACCTAATAGGTTACCTAAAAAAATGAAACAGCTATTAGCCGTCTTAACATCCTTCCAATATAGAATAAAAATTGTATTACAAATTATATATTATGGGTGAGTCATTTCATTGATTAATAAATTATTTTATCAATATCAAAAGGAAGATATTTTCTTCATATATTTTCTTCATACGAATATAACAATTCAGAGCATGAAATATATGGATTCTTTTGCACAACAAAAATGTCACATTTAAAATTACATTGAGTTAAAGGTGTTCATGTCTGTATATAAGATATAAATCAGTTGAACACAAATGACAAAAACTCTGAATAACAAGAATCTGTGTAGACATTTTTCGTTTACCTAAACTGAATACATTAAAATATTTTTAAAGATGATATTAATGATAAAGAGCGGTGCCGTCTACCTTACTGAACACGCTTGTACTCTTCTACTATTTACCATATGGTCTTCTTTTAACTGTTTAATATAAAAAAAAAAACCCACCAAAACTTGAATTAAAACGACAATGATATTTCCAAAAGATGATTTGCAATACATTTTAATGATATACATCGTTCATAAATAGTTTAATGGAGAATTTGACTTTACTTGATATGGCAGGTCCAATTATGTACCCAGTCTCTGATGGAACGAAGTAATGCACCTGTTTGATGACATTTAGCTTTAATGTCTATATTCTCGCTTTTGATACCTATATTCATTAAACCGAACATTAGATTCCTGAGGAGAGTTGAAAAAAATATACTATGTATTGTTGACCCTACTGTGACCCAGACTGTGTCTGTAGAAGACAGACATACATGTATAATACCCGTAAAACTAGTACATAGCAAACACTGTATTTTGTTCGGAGGAAGATGCTGTTCCGATCCTTCTTATTGCTTGGTGTAGAACTAGCGATGGTGCTCTTCGTCCCAGTAAATAAGAAAAGGGATAAAGGTACATGTGAATTTTAAAACCATATATTCACTAATTATTTATATATGCTTCCATGAATTATTCAGAATAAAAATTAAGCTCATGCACATTTAGAACAACTTGTTTGCATTTTTGAATATTGTCTACTTATATCTAAACAAACCGGATTTCTTTAAGTCGTTTACAATAAATATTAGATTGAAGATCAAACAACTAATTTTATTATTGTAAAAAGGAAAACAATAAAAATTTGAATGCCAAAAAATAATAATAATGAAATTAAATAGAGCTCATCTTTTTAAAAGCAACGCAGAGGTGTTACGTGATTTTTTTTCAAGACATTAATCTTCTAAAATTCCTTTTTTCTTTCCTTTTTGTCCTTGCATAGCCGATTGTTTTTAACCATACAAGAAATGCTTCATAAAGGAATTAATCTGCAGCTTACGTTTTTGAAATGTAAAATAAATAAATACAGGAATGGATGGGGTGGATTGCCTAACCTATGTAGTATTTTATTTATATTTACCCTGCTTAACCCTGATGAGACCACATTTGTCACATAAAAGCCACACATCAGTTCAGTTGATTTTATGAAAATTGTAATTATCCTGTGGTGAGCCCCATCTTTCGAAATGTTACCTGTACAGTTCACCTGTAACGAGCCTCAAATCACTGATAAAAGATTCACAAATTTTTAAAATATTTTGTCCGACTTTAAAAAAAATAGTAATTAATTTCCATCAGAGTTTAATACAAACCTCTTAATCTTTATATCTCGAAGAAGAGAAATCAAAAAAAAAATAAAATAAATAAATAAAAAAAAATACTAATATGAATAATGGTTTGAACAAAAAAAACCCTCTGACGATATAGCGAATTAGCCATTAGAGGCCCTGCTTTTATTTTATTATCTCTTCAACAATAAGATATTTCTGAAAAAGTGTTAGACGATATGTTTACATAATCACTCTTGCTTTTGTTTGATAAAAAAATAAAGGGACTGCCCTTTCAACTAAGTAACCGAGAAGGGTAGAAACAATTTAAAATGTAGCTTTTAACCGGACACTCCTTCAAATATTTCTTAAGAAAAGAAAAAAAATCATCATTTTTACATCTTTAGGTTGTAGCTGTACACACTATATTTTATGTATCTAGGGGTTAAAACAATATAAGTGTATAATGTATGGTTGATGTATATTGAAAAGAAAAAGAAATTGCAGCAATATTGGACAATTAGGTTATTAAATATTTTATTTAAAAACGCTTTTAATCTAAGACGATATCAAAAGTCATTAGAAATGTACTTTTTAACCCCCAACCCCCCCCCCCAAAAAAAAGAAAGAACAAAAAATATATATTTTTTTAATTTTCGCACAAAGGAATGGATAGTGTCGAGCTTTTATTTAAATATCTAAGAAAGTATCTGCTGTCAATAACTTGATTCTACCTTTTCTTTGTTTTTTTCTATATATTGATGATTGAAAAATAGAGATACATGCATATTTAGATATAAATTGTAAATATATCTATTAAACACTTTCCGTGTTGTGAAATTCTAATCTAAAAGGTAACGTTCATAACATATAAAAGCCATATAGTTCGTTACAAACCGCATACTTTTTTGCAAAGCCTGATAATTGTACTTTAATGCTTACAAAGATAACGAAAGAGCACATGATATTGCTTAGAAATAGTCACTTAACCAAATACATGATCCTGCTCCAAAACATTGTTGAAAAAATACAGATGTCCTTAAAAGACAATAAGAATTAAGAATTATTTCAGTATCACTGTTGTGGTTATAAAGTGGATATATAACGAACAAAAATTCGAAAGGAAAACTAATTTATACAACCAAAAAAAAAAAAATTTTATAATAATATATAATTTTGCTATCATACTTTGATATGATTGTTGAGACAAAAATGCAAACTGTTATTTTGTACGTTCATACTTTAACGCAGAAAATTGAAATCCTGGAGAAAAGGAATAAAGAGGAGGACAGGAACAGCAAAAAATCGAGAAGTCACAATGATATGCTTGATGAAAAGGTACCTAATTTTTTTCATAACATCTGCCTTTATTTTTCGTTATCTTTCGAATTCGTAGCATTTTTAACCGTTTGAATCTATTTTGGACGTGAATGACTTGTGTAGAGTCTCGTCTAACTTTATTAGCATTATTAATACATTGAAAATGATGCATCCCCTTCTTTACTATCTTTATTGACCACTTGGCTGATATCGATTGAGGGACTAGGCGAAGGGTAATGTGAAAAATGCAAAAGTAATAGGCTATCGAACATATATTTAAAACCACCAAGTTAACTCAAAAATATCTTATAAAGTAACACAGACTTAATATATGATAATTTTTAGCAACAACAAAAAATATTACAGTAAACAAAAAAAAGTGTTCTATCACACTTCATTTTATTTTTATAATTCATCAATAACTATGATACATTGTACATTTATCGCTATTAGAACCAAGTCAATTTTACAATAGCTTCTTTTTATCACATAATTTATTCATAGTTTCATTTTCTTATTAATCTTTTATATAATGGATCATCATAAAAGAAACATAGTATACATAGGTATATTTATCAAAAACAAAATCGTAATTTTCAAAATTACTGAATACAGATTTGATCTGAGACTAAAAAATAATAAATCAAAAGAGCAAAAGGATTGTTAAAAGGGACAGTATAAGACGTGGAGGCTGATGCAAGTATTATTAACTCAGCTCAATCGAATACATACAACTCAGCATGTGATACATTCAGGAAAACTACTGTCGGAACCCGGACCATGAACCGGACGGACCGTGGTGCTACACCACAGATCCGGCAAAGAGATGGGAGTACTGTGATATTCCAATGTGTGGTAAGAGAGAAAGATGCTTAACATTTTTAATTGATATTACCTAGCTGCGGGTTACTGAACTGAATAGACATATCCACAATCTGCAAGGTTTTTTCTCTGTGGGGTCAACCCAACTGTCAAAAGAAAGAAAAAAAATTTTTTACAGACTTTATGCTGTTTTACTTACGTTATGCTACCAAATATTTTGGCGTCCCGTGTTGGAACTGCGTCGAATTTAAATAATTTTGAAAATGTATGCGTACTCAAAATACAAGACGGGAACGGATTTTTTTGTATATCAAATGACAAAGTTTCGAACCTCAAAACTACAAAGACTAATGTAAGAACTGGAGTTTCTTTTCCAATATTGGCAATCAAGGTACAAAACTTTTGAAAAGTGTAGTCAATTGTCTACATGAAAGTCGACGGGGTTTCATCGTTCAGACGAAAAATTTAACTTGTTTTAAATATGTCTTGACCAAAAACATTCAACTGACATATACGAAAGTACGATACTTCATATAAGTATATAATTTTTGAGGCACGTTCTGTTAGTGTATGTATTAGACGGCCGCTATAGATGCTTCGACAAAAAGTCTCTTTATTGTAAATGTGCAACGAATTGGTTAATAGGTGTTTGACTGAAACCTATTGTGGCTGATCAAAGAAAACAAAAAGGAAAAATGTATCATGATAAAAAGAAGCTCATACGAATATCACATATTAGAGCATTTCTAAAATAATTGTATCATTTATCAATAATATTATTGTTTGGTTTTTATTTTACATTATTAAGGAACACCACCCAACGACCGCTGGAGGAGCAGACTATTTCGGCCATGTTAACACAACCGTCAGTGGACGCACCTGTATGCGCTGGGACTCACAATCCCTTCATAGTCATGACTACGGGTATGCGAAGGATCAAGAAAACTACTGCCGAAATCCCTATGGAAAAGCACCTAAGGGACCATGGTGTTATACCACAGATCCCAACAAGAGATATGAATATTGTAATATTCCATATTTGGTAAGCGTTCAAATGCACCAAGACGTTAAAAACATAGGTTAAACTTTTCTGGATAATAATTTAAAAAACATAGTCTTTCCTTAAATTTACATAAAATATTTTTTTCTAGATGTACAGTATGAATTAAAGTGTATCATTATCTGAGCCTTTATCGACACCATATGTACCCACGACCCAGACAGAAGGAACGATGCAAGTTGATCATATTCCACAATGTCTGATATAACTGATGAGATAAAAATTGTAATTTTTTAAATAAAGTACGTATGTAAGCAGGTGGTATATTATTATGACGTAATATTTCATTAGAAACAGTGTAATTTTTAAACAAGTACGAGTTTCATATACTTGATCAACATCGGAAAATTAAGTCGTTTAATCATCTGAATGACTTTTCGAAAGCACAGGTGCTTGAGGACAGGACCGACCACCCCCTTCCATCCACCCAGCCCAAATACATAGACCCCCTGGGACTATACTCCTTTTTTTCATTAAATTATCTTTTTAAGACATATATAAACTAATTTATACATTCATTGCACAAAATTTCTTAAAACAAACATTTTTACACACCTTCTCTATATATAGTAGAAGAAGGTTGCTAACTTCGTCTGCCAGCCGAGAGGTATTGCCGATGAATATTTTCTTAAGGTGGAATAACATATCATCACAAAATGGCTGACCTCAGATCGAAACGACGTTTCGTTTTATTAAAAGGATTTTATCGACGGCAACATGTAACTTACTCCAAAGCCGAGTGGAACAAGTGTAGGGGTTGTGATCCGTACATCCCGAGTTCGAATCCCGCAGGGGCTTTTGTTGTTAATTACTGAATTGAATTTTTTAGATATTCATTTTTTATACCCAAACTGCAATTTTTTCGCTTATTCGACATATGTACAGTTTATTTATCATTTCATCTTTCATAACCAAATAATTAACTGTTAATTTGAGTGACTTTTTTCAGGTGTGTCATTCCACCTTAAAATGCACTATCAAACTACAACTACATGTACCAGTAAAAACGATGACCTCATATCGTTACCCGATAAATCCCTTCATTGAATATTTGAATGTCATGCCTGTGTAAATACATTTATTGAGTGAATTGCAACATTTTCACCGACAAGTTCCAATTTTGGAAGTGATCCATCTTCAACCAACGGAAGTGAGGGTTTATTGCAAGAAAGATAACTCGTAGCATTAATTTCATATTTTCATTTTATGTCTTCCATTGTAATTTACTCAGGATGAGTGCCTTCTTTAAGATTTTTTGTATTAAATAAGCATTGATTATTTACAGAAACGCAAGCTTTAAAAGAACTGCCACGAACCATTTTTTTCCTGAACAAAAATGTTTAAAATAAATAGTATTGAGTTTTTCCATTATATGAAAAATATACTAGCAAACACACAGAAACATGTGTACATCAGTACATGAATAAACAGTTGCATATCTTACAATTTGTTTATAAAATATTAATTAAAGTGTAGGCTTAGGCTTAAGCGTAGGCCACACCAAAAGTTCATTCACTTTTCTCCTTGTAACCTTGTCTTAATAATACCTGATAAAGATCATAACCCAAATGATTTTTCTCCTGTTGACCTTGTTCAAGTAACACCATGGCAGAAATTATGAAAACAAAGATTTAAATCTCTCCCTCTCTCTCTCTCTCTCTCCCTCTCTCTGTCTCTCTCTCGTTCTGTGACGTAATAACAAAGCAAGAAAGTCGTATAAAATAGAAAGTAACGATGCATTTTTCTATTAACAAAGAAGAAAATGCAACGTCGTTAAATAGATGTAAAGAAATTTTCTATTCCACAAAAATGAGATAAGTGAACCATTCTAAAAAGAAAACAACATCAATTAAAAAATAAACTGTATGGGTCAACTAAAGGACGTTTAAAACTACAGAAAACAGTTAATGGAAGCAAACAATTCTATATAAAGCTGATCTGCAACTTACCTTTCTTGGTTAGTTTATCTTGGTTAGAAGCAGCAAATTAACGGTGTCATGAAAATGAATCTGGAAAGGTCCACTCTCTTCTAATGGCATTATGTTACAAAACATATTGATACACTTGAATCTGCACTTTAATCAAATTATTATAAGTGTTTGAACGGAGGTGCAAAAAAAAAAAAGAACATGTGACCTCATTTGAACTCCTTTTGAAATGATGAAAACAATTATGACAGTATTAACCCGAACAGTTTGTCACCATACTTTTAAAACTCTGTGTTCATACATTATTTTAATTTCCTTAAACTGTTTGAAAATAAAAATGTGATTATAGGTGACTTTTGTTCTTTTTAAAGAATTTAAAGATTTGATGAATTGGAAGTACATCTGTGCAGCACATACTCTGTAGGTTTCTGCAAATTTATGTGATATGTATAAAAACTTTTAAAACCGTAGAGGAGAATATGGCATTTTCAATGTGCATCTCATTTTTGTATCATAAGTTTATATATTTTATACTGTGTCGCTACCAACCTGTCTCTTCAAATCTATTTCAAAGTTCCCGAGTGTACATTTTATTTCATGTTCTGTAAATATAAATATATTTTACTTAAGGTCATATCTGCTGCAAAGAGAATGATTTATACCTAAAATTTCATATCTTAGGAACAACACTCTGAATTAAATAATTATATGTCATGATCTATGTTATTTTTAAGCTGTTCGGTTCGATTTTACATATCAAATTGTGTGTACGCTTTTAAACGATAATTATGTGTATAATAATACATCAATAGTGCCTGTTTGGAAGGGTAACAATTGAAAATGACACCCCCGAGAAAACCGACGCGAAGCGGAGGTTGACAATTGTTTTCGAGGGGTGTTGCCATCCCAAACAGAGGGTTGTTGCCCTCCCAAACAGGCACTATTTATTTTTTTATACTGAATGTCTTAAATTTAAAGAAAACTTTACTGCTTTTAAATTTTTTTTTAAATACAGTGGGGCCTCAGATATCCGGACGCCAGATAACCGGACGCTTCAGTTTACGGACGATTTTATTTGGGAACGGATTTTTTTATACGTTATTTTGTCTCATTTATCCGGAATTCCGCGTTCCGGATCCGGACGGTCTGTTTTTACCACAAAACACTGATTTACTACTAATCTTGCTTCATTTAACCGGACGGTAAAATTTGATGATACCCCATTGAGTACAAAAGATTACGCCTGTCAATTGAGTTTCACACCTTTTTTACGTGCTAGACCCCAATGAGTAGTTTGTATAAACACTGCCTTCCTAAATCAATTTCAAATTTACCGACAGTGCTGGCCAGACAGGATTAGTCACGCCTCACAGCACGTGGCTTGGGTATCTTAACCTGTGCACATGTCAAGTGCCATCGCTTTTTTAAACATCCCTGTATTTCGAATAAAAAATATGCTTATTAATCAAGAAAACTGGAAAGTTTTACAAAGCTTTGTGTTTTATCTACCGATTCAAATTGTATTTTAAAACGAATTGTCTCATGAATGCCTTGTTAGATTAAGTCAAAACCGGAAGTATAGGAAGAAAACAAAGTAAAAGCATGTCAACTCATCGGAAGTGCATTGGAGGATCTTGCAATTTTCCAACTAGTAAACGTTATTTTTATCAGTTAATGTGACTTTATTTTAAGAATAGAAATAATTTCAAAAATAAATCAATTATTGAGGAAATTGGCATTTCTAGAAATAGATAGTTGGAAACATTACGTACGTGTAAAGGCCTGGGCACATATCACACTTGAACACAATGAATTTAGCTTGATTCGGTTATCATTATAGTCTGGTTAATATTTCATGACAATATAATAATATAAAGCGGGATTCTTTATATTTAAAAATGTTCATATCAACGGACAACTCTATTATGTGTTGCTATTTAGTATGAATGGCAAAAAAACCCCAACCAAGTTTCAACACTGGGGGCCATTGTATACAAATACATTATCATTAATGACAGCAATACACACATTTCAGATATCCGGACGCTTCACCTATCCGGACGATTGGACTTAGGAACGAAAGCGTCCGGATAACTGAGGCTCCACTGTAATTGATCTTTGTGTTACCCGTTGCCAGGTGTGTTGCTAACGCTGAGGGTAATATAACAGATTATAAACTGCGTCTAAACCAAACAGATTTCAGTATTTAACCTGAAAGTATAATAATATACATTGCAGTAATGTTTCTAGACATTTAAGGCATATTTCAATGAGAAAATGTTTTACAAAACTTGTCTACAAAACAAACGAAATAAAAGGGTACCGCGTTATTTCGCGTCTTATTAAAACTCGCCCCCGACGTCGAGGCGGGTTTGATTGTATTACGACTCTGTCATAGCTATAAATAAAGTCTGGAAACATGTTTTACTAATGTTTAAGTAAGCAACCAATTCAGAATTAATGATGCGTTTGAATGTACATAAATGTCATTTATATCTTTGTAAATGACACAGCTTACGTCTAATATATGCATGCTCACGCGCTTTTGGGTTTTTTTGTTTTTGTTTTGTTTTGTTTTGTTTTTTTGTACTTGTACATAGGACAAATTTATGCTTTACTGAAAAAAGTATAATCCTTTCCTTCCTGAAACTTCGTGAAACTAAAACAATTATGAAGGTGTAGACCCTCCACCAAATTCTGTCTGATAGTCTAAAACTAGCAGTCGATATCACGTGATAGATTGTTATTCATGAGAAGGCATTACTCTCCTTGCAGAAAAAAAAAAATTATTTTTTTTTTATTTTTCTTTTTTTAAATTTAATATCTTTGTTGCATGATCGAATCGAGCATTATAATTAACAGCATAAAGGTAACATTTATATATCAAACACATACACTTTCCCCGTTATTCAAAATTGACCCAAATTATAGCGTGTATAGCTTTAAAAATATAAATCGTAATGTGAAATATTTTCTCAACACATACAGTGTATCATAAAATAATAATTGTTTATTTCATCTTTTAAATAAACATATCCAATATGGTTACTAATAATACGGAATCTGTAAAGTTCTGTTATTTGATTAAATTTATTTAGTTGAGTTCGAATCCCGTTGGGGCCTTTATTATAAATTTTGCCTTTCTGACAAATTTTAAAACATATGTTTTGGTCAAATATTGCAAAATCTGAAAATTCGAAACCGGTTAAAGTGTCTTGACTATAATGTACTTTCATCCACATTAATATCGACAGGTGTCCCATACCACCTTAATTATGATAAAAAATCATGCTGGACCAAATAGTTTAAGTTCGAAATTTTTTGAAATATTCTGTATGGGGGGGGGGGGGGGGTTGTTTAAATATCATTCTAGCATAGCCTAGCATAACATACATGTACCATAGCATGGCATATCATTAATCCTTTCACATTCCCATTTTTCATAACTTCAACTAGAAAATATCGATTAAAGTTGAATGTATAAAAAACAACAGGAAAACGACTGCAAAATAAAAAAGTTTCCTAGAATGCAGTGCTTTAAAAAATTCATAATCATTGATTATCATTTTAAGATATAATATTTTTGGTTTCTACTAATAACCAATGTCCAATACTAACAGGAGTCCTCAGTTCAAACTAACTTTTGACACTTTAAGGTAATGACCTATACCCAACAACTTGCATAAATTAGATGGTGCTTTTTCATATGAATGTGGCGATAACGAACAGTGTTGAAAAGCAGAAGTCCAAAGGAAAAACACAATACACAAAACAAGAGCACCACGGACCTCAAAAAAAAAAAAAAAAAAAAAAAAAAAAAAAAAAATCAGAGTTAGGATCAGGTGCCATGGAGGAGTAAACATCCTCTGCTGACCGGCCACACCCGCCGTATTAAGAATATACAGTACCGATCAGACCCAACCTAACACCAGAGTAAACCCCAACTAAACCCCGGGTTTACTTTTGGGGTTTACTTGGGGTTTACTCTGGGTTTACTTTTTTAAAATTTGGGTCCACTCGGAGTAAACCCAGAGTAAACCCAGAAAGTAAACCCAGGGTTTAGTTGGGGTTTACTTTCTGTTAGGTTGGGTCTGATCGGAATTGTAAGCGAAAGACTGAAATTTGACCTAATATTTTTTTTTTACTAAAATCCCACTAAAATTATTTTTCTAAAACAAAGCGTTTTATGGTACACTCTCTTATTTAATAATAAATTGACACAATTGATTTCACATGAAATAAAAAGAAACAAATTTAACCACAATAATGGTTCTTGAATTTTAAAAATATACTGAATTTTCTTGATCTGAAATATCTATCAATTGTTTTTACAACTTAAGGTCCTTTATTTATTTAAAATTAAATAACACAAAATACTGGTCTTTTCAGGATCACATTGAGCTTATTTTTAGTGAAAATCATTAAATATATATTTAAAAAGAGGTTCGGTAAAATTAGGACTTCGCATAGGTTTGTTATCATATCACTCTGAAATATTTTTTTTAGAATAAAAAACATAATTTTAACAAACCGTTGGTCAAATTGTATTATCAAAATCGCATTAAACGATTTCTTTTGATATCGGTGAGCAATATGGATCAATACCGGAATTTCAAAATTGCAGGAATATGCGCGGAAAACACTAATTACCTGATATGCTTTGAAGTCAAACCCCCTATTCAACTATTTAACTTGTTTAAAAGACTGTTCTAAAATAATATAATTTTTTTGACTTATAGTGTAATTCTTACAACACTTTCTTTTTGAAAATATATGTATGAACAATGCAAAGTGTAGCTAATAATATAGAATAAAAATTATCAGAAACAAGGAATCACATTACTCCTCTTTACCTATTCCCTTGCTGCACTGAATTCGATCTAAGTCGGGAAGGAAAAAAACGTGTCTATTTGCAGTGCCAATGGTATTTCGATGATTATTTTCAAAGCATCTTTTAAAATACTCATTAAAGTTTAAGTTAACTTGATGCTTATACAGAAAAAAAATAATTAGGTGATACATATATTATTTCAAATACCCAATCAACACGGCCCAGTATTATCTAAATCCCGTTAGATTATGTGGTTACAGTAGTCATAATTAATTTTTGTAATATATTTGTTTTAAATTAGTTTTTTTTAGATCAGCTTGGTTCTTCTGATGAATAGTAATACGGCGCTGAATTCGTCTATAAGATTGGGCACAAAAAAAAAAACGTAATACAAACTTAACGCACGAATTGCATCGGACGATATTTTGCTACGTTTGGATAATTTCTTTAAGTTTATTTTACTAAAAAAATTTGTGTTTTCTGTCTCTTTTCTATAAATGAAACCGTATGCATATAATTTGGTCGTCTTTTATTAAAGAAGTATTGACCTTTTTTTCTTTTTTTTATTTGTTTTATCTTTTTTTTAACGATTTAGAAAAAGAAGTTGATATAAATGTATAATCAAGTTTGGTTCATTGAACTACCATTCCGCCATCTAAAATTCACTGGAAAATATAGTTGTTTGTTTTCCGTTTGTATATCTTATGTACTTACTTACTGTTTGTATATCTTATGTACTTACTTACTGTTTGTATATATTATGTACTAATACTTATTTGTACCATTACTAACCGACTCTTGGACCATGCGGCATGACACGCAGCACGCAGCAAAAAGTGAAACAGAATGGAATGTAGAATCAATTATTTTTATCTTTATTTTGATTGTTGCCTTTGACTTTTTTTATTCAAACGGCAATCGGCAAACCCGGAAGTATTGGTCACAAAAAAATGACTGTTTAATATGATAGAAGTTAAGACTTGTTCTGGATAATTTCAAGTAAGTCCTCTTTTTTCGAATTGAATTTTTTTTTATGTTGGTCATCAATTCTATGGTTTATTATTAATGCAGAATATCAAACATTTCTTACAAAGATGAGCTCAGTTTCGGTTTCTAAGTAAGGATTTCCAAAACCGATAACATGTTGTAGAACATAGCAGATGATGGTTTTTTTAGTTCTTTTTGAGGATTGGACAAAAAAAAAGCCGAATCCCCTTAGTGTAATCGAAATGATGTGGTAAGAAACATCGATAACTTGAATAATGACTCAAGGCCCATTGTTCATTAGATAAGACGCCTTCGTTTTCAGGATAACAAGACATTCTTGAAATAGCAGTCCACTTACGCTTCGGCATACATGCGAAATAAAAAGGATATAAATAAAATGTGTAGTCATATTCTATATTTTTCGAGAAACTGTGAATGTTTTGAAAGAACACATTGCTTTAAAATGCCCTATTAATAGATCTTCTACGGCACGCTTCTATGAAAAAAGCTGTCACATTGAAAGTATCTGTAGGATAAGTCAGATTTTTACAGTGTTAATGACAATGCTGCATGTCACTAGTTTTTATTTTATATCATCCGCAAATCAACGTAACATTTCGTAACTTTGAAGAATTTGTTTACGCCGCGTGTCCATTTAACGTGTAGGCAGCGTAAATCATGGTCCCCGTTAGGATTGAGAAGTTTCAAGAAAGTTTATTCCAGAAATGAATCTAAAATCAAAATCATAAACATCTGTATCTTACATTTTAGTGTTACCTTCTACGATTCCTGTTAAGATTTATTTCTGCATTTAAATTCAAAATACCTTTATCGATAAAAAAAATCTAAGCATTTTGAAAAAAAAAGTTGGTGGTTATTATTGACGTAGTTAGATAAATCTCAGCACTTAAAGATATTGGAAGACCTGCGTGGGTTTCAAGGTTGCACGTTTTCAGTGAAACGATAACTTGAACATTTATTGATCTCTGGCGTATAGACGCGATTTATTACTAAATTAAATGTATGAATTAAAACAACATGCTAATAGTTGCTTTATTCACCAATCTTTCCCTTTCCTCTGGTCTTATAAGTTCTTGTCATTCGGAATCACTGGGCTGTGAAATATCTATATTTTGCTTACATGTACATGGACATATGGCGTCTCCGTCTCTGCTGACAATTGATATTAAAGCATTTTGGGATCTTTGAATTAACTTCCAAAGTCATCCTTAGTTTCATTGTTTTGTCAGAGGAATACCCTTAATATTTTCACAAACACTGTGTATCATTCCTTCCTTCAAAGGCTTAACATTTAGCTAAGCAACCCTAGTTGCTTAACACATACACATCCAAGCCTCAAAAAATTTTCGTGAACAAGTTTACTACTCTAGACAATTCAAACATATCATTTTACTTTGTGAAACAGCTTGAATGAAAATTTGAATATCTGGATCAAATTGTTTTATTACGAATGCATTCTAATATAATCTACGTTGAGTGGGGGAGAAGATATTATACCCTAATGCTTGGCAGAACATGTTAACATACTAACGTAAGCGCAGCATTTTGCTTTCTGGTATATTTTGATAACATTAAAATGTTTTGCTTTATCACACCGAACTCTGTCCATCCTACTTGTATTTTATCTCATAATTAAAGGATAAAGTATAAGACTTTTGTTCTAATGTATTTTTTTAAAAGTTTTTTGAAGAAGAAATATTTGACACAAGCGTCAGAGTATTACTGCAAACTAATACATGTAGTTTAATTTGAACAAAAAATACATCTAAAATGTGTGGATTAGTTATGATTTCATTTTATTGCATGCATGTAACATGCAAATCCTCTCATAGGCATATATAAACAAAGTGATGTCAACCTCAAATATTTCTATTTAAACGTGTGCGTACGTAATCCATACGTGTACAAAATAAAATACCATAGTTTATTCGACTCAGAATAAATAACTATTATAGTAATGTCTTGACAAAAATGTACAAAGGACCCAAAAGTGTTTTTCTTGTATCATGAGCTGCTTCTGTAAAAACTGAAGGAATATTAAATGAAATTATATGAGTTATCTTAAAATCGTAACAAAGCTGATAGTGCAATGGAAGTACAGTACATACCACAAAAATGAATTGCAAGAAACACAACGCGTTGTCGTTGACATGTCGAACGGTATTAAGTACAATTTTGGAAAAAAAAATACCTAAACAATAATTATCCCAATTATTGAAAATTTGAGCATATTACATGTAACACAAATAAAATTGCATGCATGTAAAAAAAAAATACTGTTGAATACATACTTTGTGTTAATCGATTCTAAAAACAAACATACCCATCCCTTACCCAATATGTAACGCAATTGGAACTATTTTTCTCTTTAGTCTAATTTGATTTTTGTTTGAAAATAAACTTATGTTTAAAAATGCATAGGGAACATCCATAGCATTTACTCTGTTATACCTTTTTAAATTTTTTTAAGCAGGTTTATAATTACTTTCTTTCAACCAAACGATCTCTCTGTGCTCAAAGCGTCGACGCGTTGAGTAAATAAAGCGTTTGGTAAGCGAAACTTGTTCTTAATAGCTCCGCAAAACCGCAAAGGTACTTAAACATTTAATACCATAGAACCAAATGCCTTCTTGCTGCTGATAATTTTAAAAATCGATTGTATTGATGTGAAATGATTGTTTAGTACAAATGTAAAATACTACTTAATGCTTATGACAGTTTTATATCTTTTTTTTAAAACTTGGCAGGTTGCAGGTTTATTAAGTACAATTATCCCCCCCCCCCACAAAAAAGTAAAATAATAATAACATTGAAACTACTATATTTTTCAGATAATTTTGAAAAATTAGATATCGTTTTTCTTCCATTTTTTGTCTACCTTCAAAATGAAAACCATTTTACTAGATGTATGCATTTTTTAGGACTTTCTTAAGATATATTTTAAGCAACTCACATAAAAAAAATGGTGGTTGACCTAGTTTATTTGAAAGAAATTGATGCAAAACAATTATTATAGTGTACAATTTTTCGTTACCATTACAGTCATCTTTTTTTCATATGAGTTCATGTCAACGGTAGTCTAGATTATTTCTTGTAGCTTTGCTCCTATCTCTAATGAAAATGAAAACTAAGATTCCATCGAATTTAAATTTTCTAGAGAGTAATGATATTAAGTAATTAGATGGCAAGAGACCAACATCAGACAGCAAACTGCAAGTATATAGAAATTGTTGATGCCCAGTTGCAAGAATCCTGGTTCTGCCTAATACTGCCCACACTCATCATGTTGATTATTTTGGATTAACATTATTTGGATTTATATTATATTATACTATATCTATTTATTCCGTTGCCTCCCAAAAATCATTCAAAAAATTATATCTACTCGCAGAACTTTAAAATACAAAGAACACCCATTGCATTTATTATCAGGAAATCCACGGATACCGTATCATTTGATCAAAAGCAGTTCAGATAACCTATCACCCCTGCCATTTACGATTATCTGACGTCAGGTTAGCGGATATATTACCCTGCAGAATTACCTGAAAGTTACAGCTCTAGGAATCTTTATATTTAACCCAACCATGTTCCTTTTGTGAAGTAATGTATTTGAACCTGGAGAGACAGGTTGAGATGGCTAATTCTGATAGTTGTTACAGTTCTCCTGCTGGTTCACTCTCTTCCATCCCCGGAATAGCACCCAGAAAACACCTCGGTCATAGCAGTTCACAGCAGTTTTTCAAAACCTTTGCTCCAGGTAAATGAACATGATTTTAGTTTTCAGTTAAGATCATCGATGTTAGATAGATAATAAGAGTAATCAGTGATGAAATCAAACGTTTACAGTCAAAATTGTATGAACATTTAAAAACAAGTTGAATTTTACATTTAATATATGTCGAAATGATGACAACATCTTATATCGTCTGTTTCATTGCAGTACATTATTACGCGCCATAATGGTATGCTGTTCTACTTTCTAACCTTCAGTAAATTGTCACAATATTTAACCAAGAATTCAATTGACTACTTAAAGTATCAGGAACTCCGGTTTCTCCCAACACCGGTGACCCCAGCGAGCCAAATATATGTTGTTAAACTTGTTTTGTGAATAGTTGTAAAAAAAGATAAAATTCAGTTAATTTCTGTTCAATATAATACACGTAACATGTATTTAAAAAAATACTTCTGTTTTGGGGATTAAAGATCTAAGATACTTTTGTTACACATTTATGTGCAGTTCTTTACAAAAATCATGAAAAAAGTTGATGCTATGGACGTTGGGGTTTTTTTCCGGGTTTTTTTCCGCGTCGGTAGAGCTGAGAGAACATTATTGTTTTTGAAGGAGGGGGATGGGGGAGCAAATGCTTGCGCGAAAAAGATCATTTAATGAATCTAATTACATGTAGAGCTAAACTATATGTCATCATTGACATTTCTGATATCGATAAAAAATAAAAAAAAAAATACAAAAAAAACCCCAACATTTATTTTACTCTTTAAGTAAAAATCAATAGTAGAATGTTTTTTGAACAAAATTTGTAAAATCTTTAATAATTGTGAATCATTTCCAACACTTAAAGATGGTTATTTGTTCAAAGAACTACGTCGTTTTAACATATACTTCGTCACAACTCAGCAATTTTCGCTAGCCATATTTATTGCTACATAAGACACATTTTTGTCAATATTGCCGATTGATCTAGTGTTGTACATACCCAAATTAATGCATGTCTAAATTTTTAAATAAAACTGACAATGCGTTTCGATACCTTTAAAAATTACCTTAAAATAATTTGTGCATATGTTGCAAACAGCACATTGTAAACGTTTTACAACACGACCCTCTTTTTTCTTCTTTGTCTTCTTTGTCAATTTGTAAACTTCACTAAGGAATTCATTTATCATCAATATTTCGAAAGCCGACAAATCCATTATAGTCAGGCACAAATGCTCAAGTCATTTATATTCTATTGACTTTTAAAACACGCTTCATTCATTTCGTTCTTCCTGGAAAGAATAAATAAGATTTAAAGGAGAGCATTTTTTAATGTGTAAACGTATTTGATAAAATATATGTATAAGTATTGCTTTTGCTTTGTTGTAGCACAAATCTAAGTAATTATCCAAAAAAAAAATTGCTAAATGACAATGCTCAAAAGTTTAATTAAGACAATAATTAGCCAAACTGGTCAACATGCAGTGAAAGTTTATGTTCGTCCGTCTACAAAATGAACAAAAATCTTGGTAATTGAACATGTTTATCACAATCAATCCTTTTTTAAAACTGCTGCAATGACTTTATAGATACAGTTCCATGTGTTTATACAAACCACTACGGGATAACCTTTTAAAATAAAATAGGAAACCAAATGTTTACAAGCAGAAATGATAGTACATAGTTGAATGCACAGACATTGCATTTTTGTCAAATTTCCCGATAACAAAATGAATCCATAACGTCTCTTGGGATTATTCTGTCTGATCAAATTTATTGGTGATATGTTCTGACAACATGCTTTAACAAGGTAAACGTACATTTAGATGACACTTGGACGTGTCAGTTTTAATTAAAAAAAAATTAAGAATAGGTTTTATATGTTCCCCTAAGCTACCTAGCGGGTAAAATTGAGATATGGTTATCATCTAGGCTTACATCTTATACAAGGGTTCTCAAGGGTTGTAAGTTACTTGGATGGTTTAATAATGTTTCTCATATTACTGTAATGTCTGTGAAAATCTGAGTCTTTAAACATGTTCTTTCTTTTCAAAATATTTGATCAACCTGTTTTACTTAAAACTGATATGATATCGATTTTGAATATTTTGGCAAGGCAATTTCCATTATATTTCATTTTTTTTTAAAATCTTAAGTCATTCTGTGCTGCTTTTTTCATATTTTATATCTCCCAAAACATATCTTATTTCTATATTGAAATATCAGAACCAGGTAAAATGCACTGACTTTATTAGACAAATCAATTTTAAATTGGTGGGCGTATTTGAACAAAAAAAACGCAAAAACATGCACCACCTGCAGTTTACGTGATTTACACAATCTGTTCTTATTTTGATAAATCTGCCAACTTGGTTCTTGTTCGTAGGCCTTCTTCAAGCCTTCAGTTATATGAAGTAGTCTCCATTTGACAAATTGCAGGGTGTAGCTGTTGGGAAGGTTGTCAGGCATCATAATAAGGATATTGTGTCTCCACCAAAATATTAGACTTAGCATACAATAACACATTTATGACAAATGACAATACACACTTATTGTAAAGATGAATAAGGAAGCAAGCAAGTAGAATGCCTCTCCATCGAATCCAACTATAAAGTTAAGAACAGTCTATAAAATACATTGAAATGACAAAAGTTCTTATATGTTTCATGATGTTAATGTTAACATAGTGATTAATTGTTGCCTATGTGTTTAAATAAAATGTATAACGGTGATAAAAATATCATAAAATTGGCATAATGATTTAAGTATATAATCTATATTAATACTAGTACACGAATATTTGCCATCTTACTTGTTGAAAAAATAATAGGGTCTTAAACTCGAAATGGATAACTATTGGACATTATTTTTTTTTTTTTATTGACAAAATTCTTTGACAAAAAATAGTATATATTGGCGTCTTTCTTGTAGGGTGAATTGATTCTGTAAAAACCGAAAGGTTATCAAAAAAAAATATATAAGTTTCCATCTCTCTACCAAGCTTATGGTTCAATTGAAGTGCCTATGTTATACAATGTAACATAAATTATCATTCATTACCGACCGTCTTTGGTCGGTAATGATTCAATTTTATTACTGGATGCATTCGTGTTTTCATCCATATGCACGAGTTCATACACAAACCAAAGGTTAAGGGTCCAAAAGTTCTAAGAAAACTAAATTGAAGGGGAAACAATTGTTTTTAGTTTGGGCTTAATTAGTATAATGTTACATAACCCTTCTTGTGAAAAATTGTTAATATTATAAAATTACATCTTAGTAGTAAGTTATATATGAAATAAACCTCTGTAGCGGGGAATGCATATATATTGCCATGCACATGTATTATGAGATGTATTGCAAACACGATTATCTGTCAACTTAAATGCGAATAGAATATAAATGTACAATAACAATAATAATAAATTTCAGGGGATAATGTACCGTGTACCGAAGAGTAGCCAAAATAAAACCAAACAACGCACTAACCCATGCCTGACTACAATTTAACATTGTCTCTCTACAATTACATTTATTGCGATCGCGTTTATTGGCTTTAAACTCATTATGTAATCATTTTCAAAACCGCAAAAATTAAGATTGTTAATTACGATAGTGCCAATGAACATGGATTTCCAATGTATTGTGTTTTCATAATACCTGATTACCAATTGTCATAGCTTCTGTTGTTCATGCAACGGTTTATAACAACAAACTATGTTAACAACACTGTTTTCCAAGGTCTAACATTCCCTTAACACTGACAATTTTACTAAAATTCACGTTAATTGAGGCCAATATATTTTATGTAATCAGTAAGGCATTTGTGGAAATGTTTTTAATTATATGTCACATATTGTAATCGAAGTAGCTATTCTCTCTCTACATTTAGATACCAAGACTTTAATATTAACAATGTTTCACAAATATTATTTTCTGTGTTTTTATTTTAGTACAAATAGATACGTGGTTCTCTGCATACAGGAAAAAAAGACCTGATTTTTTTTAAATGGCAGATCTCATGATAAAGTATCTAGAGGCAATACAATTTCATATATCTTATTTTTGTATTGATCGTTATTCAAACCAAGTTACACTAGATTTTATATCTTACCTTGGTTATCTGCACACCTGCAGAGAAGACCACTTGAAACATTCAATGATTACTTCAAAGTTGAACTAGAAATTTTCATAACGATGTCACTTGATAATGTAATGAGTTATATTTAGACATGTTTGTGGTAGGTCGATAATCATGAACTTGTTAGGAAAATCTGACAACAAAAGAACATCCACTGAATAATTTAAAAAGAAAGGATAAAGTTATGAAATATACAATCCCTTAAAAAGGTGTAGAAAAGCCATTGTAGTTTAATGTGAGCAGACAAAGTTAAAAGAAAAAAAGATGTTTAAAAATGTTTATTTTTTCAGCCCTTTTATTCATAGTCATGCTTTTGAAGCAAGCATCTAGGCTAGAACATCAACGTTGTCTCTGTGTTGAATCAATGTTGTGAATGTAAATGGAAACGACGATGAAAAAAGTTTGATCATACAGTACCGATCAGACCCAACCTAACACCAGAGTAAACCCCAACTAAACCCATGGCTTACTTTCGGTGTTTACTTGGGGTTTACTCTGGGTCTTCTTTTTGAAAATGTGCATCCACTTTGGGTTTACTTGAGATTTGCTTTAGGGGTCAACTGTACGCACTGAAGTGTGAAGCAGACCCGTCTTTTATCTTACCATCTTACTGCCTGTAATTCCTGACCCTTGTATATTCCGAATACACATGTAGTGGCTGCTTTCAGGGGTATACCTCTGATCGGGGTTTACTCTCTGTGTCCACTCTGAGCACAGGATGAAACTCTGCCATTCAGTCAACTGAATGATAACTTAAAGGTCTGGAAAGGTGACTGAATGGCACAACTATGCCATTCAGTCACCTTTCAGTTACCATTCAGTCACATTTCAGTTGACTGAATGGCACAGTTTTATCCTGTGGAGTTTACTTTGGGTTTACTCTGGGTTTACTCTGGGTCCACTCTAGTAAACCTGGAGTAAACCCAGAGTAAACCCCGAAAGTAAACCCAGGGTTTAGTTAGGGTTTACTTTTTGTTAGGTTGGGTCTGATCGGTACTGTGTGATAATTAGTGTTCGAACTCTGACCTCTATTTCGTGTATTTAACCAAATATTTAAATAACATGTCACTGCGTAGTTTAGAAATGTTACTTTTTAAACTGGAAAATGGTTTTTGTAAATGAAAATTGGCCTAAATACATCGCTATAAATAAAACAAGCATTCACCTTCTATATACACAAGAACAATAGAGAGCTGAAAAGACAACGCTGCTAGATATTAAAAAAAACAGCAAATAAATTATATCTTCTCACAAAGAAGGCTTCTAATATATGTTGTACTTGAGTATCTGATACAGAAATAAATACCATCTTGTTATTTAACGGTATGTAATCCATCTTTAAAATCTCTTTTAAAATGGGTAAACAAATGCGTAAAAGTCAATCATTACCGAATTGTTATGCTTTAAAGTCGTAAACAAATGGTTTAGGTAATGTATATACGCGTTAATGGAAACATAAAGGTTCAGGGATTGATAAATAAGGGGATGGCCAATTTTAGAAGGGCAATCCGATACCGTCAAGCAATTATTGGTGATTTTTTATTATTTTTTTTGATTTTTTTTTTTGCCTTGCTTTTAATTTGCGAAAGGTAAATCTTGCCATTATCTGCTTTAAGTTAGATTGTTAAACTAAAACGCAAAAGAGGTTGAAGAGGGGTATATCAGAATGTCCGTCCAATTGTAGACATGATTTGCCAAGTTCTATTAAGCAGGATAATATTTTCATTGTCTTTTTTAATATTATTTTTATGTCTGAAATTTTGTATTCAGTTTCAACTGTATAAATATAGGGATATCATTCATAAGATACAATTATAGATTATTACAGAATTTAAGATTAGTATTAAAAAAATTATTACGTTTATAAAGTGGATATATCCTTTTTTTAGAAAAAGGAGTTCAAGGTAAAAAATAAAATAAAAGAAATAAAATGAAACAGATAAAAAAGAAAAGTTACGGAATAGGCTGCAGACCGCCCACCCTCCATTATATGGGATATATAACTTACAAAAAAAGTATAATCACGTTTTAAAGGGGTGTGGTCACGATTTGAGCGTGACGTTTTCTTACTTTCTGTCTTTCATTTTTAATGTTTTATGTGCTTTACATAGATTTTAAACTAAATCCAAAGTTTAGGTGTCAGTCGTCAAATTATAAGCGAGATATAGAGCTCACAACTATGCGTTATGTAAACAAATATCACACCATATTTTGGTTTACATACTGAATTGAATGCTGCATAGATCCATTAAATTACACTTTGGCAAGTGGACGAAATCGAAAGCATTTGAAAATGGTTCTGATTTTTATATGGAACATTTTAAATTGTTTTACTCGTGATCTGTTGAACTTGATATCTTCTTTTTGTTCAGCAGTCTACCGAATTATTTAGTATAGTTTAAGGTTATCAGATGAAAAGAAGAATAAATTCTTTATTTTTAATTTACGAGTAGTTTAGGAGTGATACAACCTCTGGAATGTTCCAGCTAAGTCAATTTGAATAAAAAGATTTAAAATTCTTGCATGCAAGGGCGACACTTAATTATAAATGTCAATATGAGTCAATGCATTCAACTTAACAATAGTTAAATTGCTCTGATTGACAAACACGTGTGCACTAGGCCTAAGTAATGTCGCATTTGCTATGCTCTGTACACTATTAAAAAGTCAGAATAAGCCCGATGGTTTCCGATAAGACTGGTTATATTTTGGATATACACTATACAACTGTTGTCTCTTAGCTGTATTAGTTAAATGTTGGAGTTGTGCATGCTTGCTACGGTGGTATGCGTAGTTTAAATTTCAAACAACAGTGCTTGGACCTATTGGAGCTAGGGCGAAACATATGTGTGTACATTACTTCTCTTTTTAACCGTTATTTATTTTAAGGGTAATTAAATTAAATGGTTCATGTATAGTTGTATCACAATCAGTTCAAGTTTTGAAACTACGTATCTTATTTTTAAGAAAATAAAAACTAATCCCTGACATGACTCATTGCGTGTTTTGGAATTTCCCATACTGTCTTTGGTTTCATTATGCGTTATTTACATTTATCTGACTTGTTAAAATATTCTTCATCAGGGTTGTTCAAACTCATTAGAATCTTTCTTGATATTTGGACAGCCTATATCATGCAGAATAGTTACAACTGATTGATTTCTAACCTTCAAGTTTAATGTTCGTGACCCTATCGCTTGGATTACTTTGTGAATTTAATTTTCCTCCGATCATTGTCAATTTAAAATTGATTTTGGCAAATTCTATTTTAAAAGGCTCCTTTACGAAACCCTAAGCAATAAAAAGATCTTCAGAAACCTTTTTTTCAAAACAGCTTAAAGCTTAAAGCAACGCCCATGATTTAATGTCTTGATTTCATTAAGCGATTTTTTTGGCTGGATATATCAATTTAAAATTAAACTTCTAATCTAATTTTTTTTTCAACAGAAATGGCGACTCCTGACATTGAAATGTCGGACATCAACGTAGAGACACGAAATGGCGATCCACTGCACGGGTAAGTTAACAATGTCTTATTGTTATCCTAATTATACAGCATTAAACGAAATTACAGAGTAAAAACGTTATCGTTTTTTGTTAATAAAATTTCAGGCGTTTAACAAATAACGGGAAAAATATTGCTGACGATTAATTACGATTATTAATCTAAATACCAGATCTGGACAAACCACGTTTAAAAATCAACATGAAAAATATTTATTGCCGATTTATTACGACAATTAATTT
This sequence comes from Magallana hongkongensis, assembly GCA_016163765.1. Classification (NCBI taxonomy): domain Eukaryota; kingdom Metazoa; phylum Mollusca; class Bivalvia; order Ostreida; family Ostreidae; genus Magallana; species Magallana hongkongensis. Next base: position 54,492,247 of record WFKH01010211.1, on the reverse strand, counting down.
GATTAACAGATCTGAACACAGTCCGGAGCTGTGGAACATTTTCCGGAAGGACCGGCTTCCGGAAGAGTCCAAGTGGTGTGTGGGGTTCACAGAATCCTTCTTCAAGGTTTTCAAGTTCCTGTTCTACATCTTCCTATTTCTGGTGCTTATAGGGGGCGTAATCGCGACTAGGGGTGGTCTCCAGATTCTAGCATCTTTACTCGGTGACCATGAAAGAAGATTTCCAAATGTAAGTTTGATTAGGTTAAGTTTTAAAGTAATAACAACTTATAGATCTACATAACCTTTCCAAGTGTCTGCTTGGTTTTTTCCTCTAATTTTTCTACTTGGTATCCACGACAAAAGATTTGTTAAATCTTAATTGAAACAACCACGTCAAGATTCATATAACTATTGAACTTTTGAAAGTGACATCTACTCACTTGGGTCTATTCTTTTGTATCAAATTAAATTTAGAGCTTAGCTTAGAGACGCATGCGTTGTCCCTTAACTTAAGAAACTATCAGTTTTACATATCTTCAATACAAAAAAAGAAACAAGATAAAAATTGTTACATTTTTAAAATATCAGCAAAAGCTCAATTCCATTTTTTTTTTTCAGAGGACTGTGACACAAGACTTCATTTCGTATCTGTTTTTCTTCATCATAGCAGTACCAGATACTTTCAAACTCTTTCAGAGCGTTGCCCAATTTGTGTTTGGAAACAGAGAGAGTCCAAAATGTGCACGGTTTTTAATGGTATTTAATGAGAGTTCATCACTCATGACTGTATCTTAATATAACTTATAACTATATTTTATGATTAGAGTAACTTAAAACTGCAAACAGGTAAATTGAATAGTTATGGGGAAAAACATATACAGTTTAACTATAAGATTGGAAAACACTGATTAATGGAAAAATTATTTACATTGTAAATCAGATTTAAATCTCGTCCTTGTAGGTATTAATTAGGGAAGCAGTTCATCTTTTTGGCCTTGGATGTTTGCTTTTCAAGGTCATGCCTTACCTTGACCCACTTCAAAGCTGTCTCGTGACCCTCTCAGTTCCTGTCTTGCCATCCATAGTTAACCTAGTGTCCTACTGCCATCGTAAAGCATGCCAACTTCGAAAAGGAATAAAGAAGATATTTAACTTATTAAGTTGCATTTGTCTTATTGCTGCTTTTGTCGCATTAATATTCTCAATTATTCTGAGAAACAAAGACATGAACTCGGAAAAGGAACCACAGAATGCGGTACTTCTTGCTTGGGTAGCAATTTCTGTTATTAGTCTGTCTGCGAGATGGATTGAAACATATTCTTTTATATGTAGGAGATTTATAGAAGATAAAATAGACAAACGGGTCAGTGACAAAGGATATGTGACATCGCACATGTGTTCTAGTTTCCTTAGAATAATTTTATTGATTATTCTTTTCCCAACTTTGTATTGTCCTGATATTCGAGGAATTAATGAAACATACAATGCGTTTATTATTATGTCTTTCACGAATGCATCGGGACTTCTATCCCTGAACTGCACTGAAATATCAAAACTGATTCCAAATGACACCAATATGAATATGAGCAGCACCGACCTTCCAAACATTACCGTCCTTTGCAAGGATGAAGGAATTGCCTATCGGTTTGTCATTAATTCATACGTGGTCCACACTATCGCAGCATTCCTTACCACACACTTTGGTGTGTTAGCCTGCAGACTCAGAATGCAAGTGGTTGGCTTTGCATTGCCATTAACCCTTGCTACGCCACTGTATCTGATTCTGTTGATTGTGTTGGATGAAATAGAGGTGGACTTTGCCCGTGATCTCTTACATCTTAACGCTGAATATAAATGGTTGTTGGTTACGGGGTTTATGATTGGATGGGTTGGTCAGATTTGGGTTTGCAGACATGCGTGGTTTAAAAATCGTCAGGATCGTTTGGAATTTGCGCAAAAGTAAGTCCATTATTAGCTGGGCAACATTCAAATATATTTGCATTCGAATTGCTGTTAAATATTTTTCTAACGAAGGTTATGGGATAAAACTAAATCAGCCTATGATCCGCTTAAAGTGTTTAAGATATTTTTTTCTTAAAATTTTATTTTTCTAAACAATCATTACAAACGAATAACAACAAAATCTAATAACAAAAATACATCTAATAATAGTAATAGTAATGACAATAATAATACTGGTACTTGTAATGATAAACAATACTACAACTATCCAAGTTGTTGTCAAACATATCCTATGTGTATATAAAAAGAACTTTTCCTAATTAATCTTATATCATCTATTGGTATCTTTCTTTATAAAAAAGAAAAGGTTTATCTGACAATAATGTTTTACAAATGTTTCATCTCATATATATACATGTATATCCCATAATAATAATGTAACCAACCAAAAAAAACTGTCAAAACATGTAGATGCAAGCTATCAATAGGGATCATTACTTCGTCGCTACAGTTGATTCACATACCCTATAGACAAGCGCTACTGAAGAACTGGTCTTCTCTCGGTAGATATTTTGCAAAGTATTTACATTCATATGTGTATAAAGACACTAATATTACAACATATCAGTAAAATAAGTGATACATCTGGCTCTAGATTTGTACTTCAAACGTAATACAGAAGCGTAGTTTGTCAGAGATTATTTGAGATGCGCCTTAAGACCTTGTTCGTTTTCATCTAATTTTTCTAATCTGCAATACATTTTATACTTTTAAATCTTAAATGCTATAAAGGGTATTAAAAAATTCAATGTAGCAGATTTTCTATTATCTTTTAAGTAAAAACCTACTATAATATGTTTCCATTTAATATCAAAAGAAAGATATTCACATAATAATCTCTAAATCTGTAGCACATTTTTACATTCATAAATCAAATGTTTTACTTGTTTCTATATTTTTACACATCATTCATTCTACTTTTACATCTACGTTCTATTTATATAAATAAGCATTGTTACAAAGATAATTATTAAGTAGTCTGTATTTAAAATCAGATAATTGTTTATCTTCAACATCTTTGATTTTACTAATATTTATGTTTTCCCATTGTTTACTATCATGAATTTCAAACTCCTTGACAGCTCTATCCGGTAAAAAGGTTTTATAAACTTCATCTTTATAAAGTTTTTGTAGAAAAAATTACATTTTTCCACACAAATTATCATATCAATGTGAAAATGAAATTCCATACTAGTTTTTGTATTCACAAATTTTGTATTTGCTAAATTATGTTTTCTCATCAAAGTTTTTAACACAGAAATAATAGTCTTGTATTCACATAACCAATTAGATTTATCTTTTATAACAGTAGTAAAACTTTCTAAAGTCTTAATGTTACCATTATCATCTAGTAGATTTTTAACATATGAAATACCACTCTTAACCCAGTTCTAACCCAGTTCTAAAAAAATAAAACATTGCCTTTGTATCACAATTGTTCCACATGGACTGTCGTAGTATATCGACTTTTGACATTACATCTAATCGGGAATTTTTACATTCATTTAGAGTACTAAGTACCTTATTAAACAATGGGAAATTCAGATTATCTACGTTAATCGAAAATTGTGAAACATACATCACATCTATATTATATTTATAACCAAACACCGTTTAGTATATTATACAGAACTCCATTCGATTTTAATATTCTTGATAACCAGGCAGCTTTTAAAGCTTTCAGTTTACTTTCCACATCAATGAGACCATCGAATTTAACATTACCGATAAGAGTATCGCGTTTTATTCTTTATGATTTATTCCATATAAAATTAAAGATGAGACGTTGAACTTTCGTAATAAATTCCTTCTCTGAGAGGCATAAAATAGAAGCTGCGTATATAAGTTTTCATACAGCTAATGCATTGATTATGCAAGGTTTTCCAAATAATATTAAATTCTGCGTTTCCATTATTCAAAAAGTTTGTCCATATCGTCATATATTTTCATCCAGTTTTTGATATAACATTCCTCTTTATCATGCCCTATGTATATGTCAAGACACTTTAATTTCATTTATTTCTGTGTATATGTTTTTTAGTCTACCAAGCAATAAACAATTAGTTTTACTAACATTTATTATGGATCGTGCGTGATCACAGAACTCGTGTACTATTTTCATTGTGTTAATAAATAAAGTATCATCTCTTACACTTATGTTAAATTATCTGCATGCTGAATACTTTTTATTTCATTTGCATTTAATTTGATACCTTTTATGTTTGGATCACCTTTGATTTTTATAGCTAGAACTTCAGCTACAAAACGATATAAAAGTGCTGATATAGGACAACCTTGTCGAATGCCTCTTTCCATATTGCATTTTTTAGATAGCTTTTTAAAAATCTAAGAACAATAGTATACCATCTTCATTTTCTTTATAACAATAGTCAAAAGCGTTTAAAAATATATCTTCTAGCGATTAACAATAGTTAGTAATTAAAAATGTGTATTCAAATATTATTGTGATATTTCTCGGGGAGTTTCGATAGTCTATGTACAGTCATGGCTATACAACAGTTAACTGCCTTGTTTCTTACTGATTCTGCAATTTATAATGCTCCATTTTATTGTTATGTAATGTTTGTTAGTGTTGACATTAAAGACGCCGTGTTGTTTTTAAGGTTGTTTGTCTTGCCCCACTACTGTAGTGCTTTTGTCGACCTTGCACTGTTACACAGTCGACGAAAACGAAACCGATCTGAAAAGGATTACAGGAAGGAGCTCGAGGTGCCCAAAACAGATACTAAAGTTTATATCTGTGCGACAATGTGGCATGAAAATAGAATTGAAATGAAACAGATTCTGATATCAATATTTAGGTAATGAAAAGTTAACATGTTCAATTTTAAATCATTATTTTTAATGTTATAATAAATAAATTCCCTCGGTTTACCATACCGTTACCATTGTATACTTGTTGATATGAATGTTACCTTTTGTATACTAAACGATTCTTTTATTTTGTTATTTTAGACTTGATCACCATCAGTTTCAATATGAGTTTAGTAAGAACGATCTTAAAGGCAAGGAAAAAGATTACTACACATTCGAAGGTATCGACTTTCTTATGGGTTTTGTACTCCTGTCAAATGTTAGAAAACTAAAATTTCCGAAAAATTGATATAATATTCAGTATAAGAATTGGCGTTATTTTTTTTTAAAGTAGGATCAGGGCAATATATTAATTATATTTTCTGTAAACATTTAAAACAAATATAATTGAACTCCTGTATGTTATTAGAACTACTTTTTTTTTTCTTTTTTTTTTACTTTCGGTATTTAAGACATGGAAATGGTTCTTGAATTAAGGCGCTCAGTTATATGATATGAAAGAACAAGTGTTTGTGCGTTTCTGCAGTGCTATTTTTAACGTCTAGTTCAACCAACGCTTTGTCTACGCAACGCGAGTTTGTTGATAGTGAGCGTGTGGTTAAATGAGACCAATAATATAACTTATTTTACAAAATGATAAAATGTATCAATAGAATAAATGATATTGTATTTCTTTGCATTTGAGTTATTAAAAAAGGCTGATGTACATGTACATAACGTTTTCTAGTTGTCTGCAAAAACTTGATATTTTTCATTTTATCTAAATAATTGGTTTGCGGCCTTTATTATGACGCTTGCGTCAATTTTTTGTCTAATTCGTGTTTGATATCATTTTAAAGCAAAACGGTACTGCATGATTCTAACGTGTGACCAGCGGTTAATCCATCAATAAACAGTTATACGTACACCTGTTCTTTTCTGTTTTGATTGCCTTTTTGTGGCGCTCCAACCAGAAAAAAGCATGATTAGAAACCGACTTTTATTCATATATATAATATTAAAAATCATATGTGTGATCGTTGCAAAAAATTATTTTATTTATTAATTCCCTTTTCAGCTCACATACCATTTGACGATGCGATGGAAACCAATAAGGCAACAAACACAAGAGGTCCAAATGATTTTGTGAGACAGTTTATGGAAATTGTTAACGAAGCGGGAAGGTATGTTTAATCTCATAAACAATATTATGTACCAAAGTATGTATGTTCGTTAATGATCAATGCAGCTGATAAGGTATCATAAAAGAGGGCATCAATTATGATTAAAGGATAATAAGATTTATGCATGCATTAGCTGTACAAAACGTTCATTTTTTAGTAAATAGTTTAAAGATAAATACATGATTATACCTTATAAAACGTTGATTTGCGATAATAGAACGCAGACCTTAATGTGCTCAGTATGACAAATTGTCTAAAAGGAGTACTTGTCAAGTGCAACATTGGTATTAATTGGGTTATTCAATGTAAGGGGAAAAAGACATTTAATGAGCTAAATAAACTTTTTTTTTTGGTTGCTCACGTGCTTCGAAGATGTAATCAAACATGAAAATTAAATGTTTTTACATGTAAGTAAAATAATCGTGCAGCTATTGATCTAACATAATTTTACGAAAAAAAAAATAAACACATATGATACAATGTCACTGTTAAATAGAAAGTATTCATATTTGTTTTAGTGCCTTCTATAATAGAAAAATTATGCTAGACCCTCCAAAGAAATACGTTACTCCATATGGAGGTCGTTTGGAATGGAAACTTCCCGGAGAAAACAAACTCGTGGTTCATCTCAAAGACAAAGATAAAATTCGTCACAAGAAAAGGTGGTCACAGGTACTTCATGATCATGATACGTCAGAAGGAATATTGAGTCACATGTATGCAAAAAACGTAAAATGTCACTTACCACTATGGTCTAACACAGGTTTATATGTAAGAAGACCAAGATAATATAAATCATATGTATATTATAACCAATTGCATTTAATGTAAAGTTCTTTAGGAAAAGTAAACCCCGTTATAAAGCTATGTGTGTATTACTAGTGCACATGCATATATCATACATGCATATTCACACATTTCTATGATTGTAAACAATAATTAGATATCCACAGTTGACTCAAGCATTAAAATGTATGACAGAGATGCAACTTAGCAATGTTTTACTTAAATGCTGTTGAAAAAAAGCATTTTCTGTTTAGTTTTTTTTTCTTTCATTAGATTATGTACATGTACTATTTCATTGGGTACGAACTCCTTATGAAGGACAGGAATCCAACAACAATAACAAACCCGAATTTTGATGATATTCCCTCCATCTTTGAGCTGCTAAGTGATGATATTAAACAAAAGGTATGACAACACGCTGATATGGTTATGAAAAGATTTTTTTTTTTTGCAGAGTAACTGCAATGAGTTTTTATAAGAACACAGAATCATCCAAATGCTCATTATAAAATTGAAAACGACAAAACTAATAAAAGTAAATTTGTCCCTTTTATATAGGCTGAAAACACTTACATTCTTGCGCTTGACGGTGATGTTGACTTCCAACCGGAAGCACTACAACTTCTGATTGACAGGATGAAGATAAATCCAAAAGTTGGAGCCACTTGTGGTCGTATCAAACCAGGAGGATCCGGTAAATAATTTTTCATATGTCAATGTTGATTCGCTAACGCATAATTCTTTGATGTATAGATTAAGCAATATATATATTTTTGTCATTTAATTTTTATCCGTTTAAACATGGACATAAAACGACACTAAAATTATTCTGTTCCCAGGACCAGTAGTCTGGTACCAGCGTTTTGAATACGCCATAGGTCACTGGCTCCAGAAGTCCGCTGAGCATATGTTTGGTTGTGTTCTCTGTAGCCCTGGCTGCTTCAGTCTGTTCCGTGTTAAAGCCCTCATGGACGACAATGTTATTAGAACATATGCTACCCTACCTACAGAAGCAAGACATTTTCTTCAATATGATCAAGGTTGATATTACATATTAATCAAGGTTTAAATATACACTGAAATTGTCATTATGGCACAATTTGGGTAACTTAAGAGAGTTTGATATACAATTTATGTAATTTATGTTGAGAACACTGTAAACTCATGAATCATATTTTGTTTAGAAAAAAAAAATTCTTAATGCAGGAGAAGACCGTTGGCTCTGCACCCTTATGCTTCAACAAGGTTACAAAATCGAGTACTGTGCAGCCGCAGAAGCAATCACATTTGCTCCTGAAGACTTCAAAGAGTTTTTCAACCAAAGAAGGCGATGGATGCCGTCTACGATGGCTAATATATTGGATCTTCTCCAGAGCTATGCCCGCACAACAAGAGTAAACCCAAACATTTCATACTTTTACATCTTTTACCAGATCATTTTATTTTTATCATCAGTATTAGGTCCTTCCACTGTGTTACTAGCCTTAGAATCGGCCATAGCATCGGTATTTGGGGTAGCACCTTGGGTAGCTTATCTTTTAACATATGGACCAACAATACTGTTCATTATCATTTGTCTAAAAGCAAAAACAGACACACAGCTTAATATTGCAATTGTTCTCAGCGCTGTGTACGCTCTTCTAATGATGGCAGTGTTTGTTGGGACTCTTGTTTCCATTGCTAGCGAGGGATGGTACACACCTACTGGAATGTTTTTCTACATTCTGGTAGGGACCTTTATTATTGCTGGACTTCTTCATCCTCATGAGTTGGGAGATTTGTTATGGGGTGTCCTGTATTTCATATGCATTCCAGCAGGTTATTTATTTTTAATAATTTACGCTATTTGCAATTTAAACAACGTTTCATGGGGAACAAGAGAAAATAAAACAGCTGTGTTAGAATATTCTGGACAAGATCGAAAGAAAAGCAAAAAGAAAGAGACAGAAGACGAGATAGATTTTGTTACCACAGAAATGATTAGTGGGATGATAAAAGAAGTCAAAAACTCCAATTTAGCTGGGACATCCTGCTCCGAGGCTTTCTTTTCCATATTTCGATGGATGAACAATTTAGTGATTCTAAAATCTTTAGAATCTGTTCAAAATATATTTGATAAGACAAAAGATGAGGTGGATGCTGTTGAAGATGGACAAACAGTTGGCAAACATTCGCTTTTTAAAAGTAGGCGTATAAAAGCTCCGATGCCACGAAAAAATAGTTTAGACGATAGTTCATGGGCAACGGAGAATGTTAGGCAGTCGAATCCTTCTAAACTTGAACCTTTAGAGGAAAAGTTCTGGAAAGATTTAATTCATTATTATTTATACCCATTAGAAGCTGATCAGAAAAAAGAAGAAAAAGACAAAGAAATGTTGGCGGAACTGAGAAATAAAGTAGCGTTTGGGTTCTTCTTTCTCAATGCTTTATGGTTAGCTATTATGACGGCAATGAACGAAGCAAAATACATCATCAATATTAAAATAACTCAGCATACAGGCCCCCCAATTATAATTGAGCCCCTTGGGTTTGTTTTTCTGGTGATATTTACTATATTACTAGTTCTACAGTTTATTGGGATGGTGATGCATAGACATGAAACACTTCTGCATATTTTGTCGATAACAAAGCTAACAAAACGAAAAACATGTGACATTAAGGAGCAAATCGGCCTACTTGCGAAGGATGATGTGAGTTATGATAGTACAGATGATAGCGTGAAAGACGAGGAGGAAGCCATATACTGCAACGAGGAAACGATAAAGCGAGCAGCAGAAGAACGCGCAGCACTAAAACACGCCCTACCAAACAGATACGAAAGACGAAGAAACCAAGCACTTAACTTACGTAAAACAGTTCGGAGATCCTTGAATTACCAACACACTCAGGATACTTTGAACAGACGGGGAGGTGGATTGCGAAATCAAGGGTTTTCAAGCCAGGAATGAAACCATGCATTATTACACCTTTTATTTAGTTTAAATGTGAAAACACTGTTTTTAGAGACAAACTTTGAACAGCATTATACTATACTATCTCTGTGTTGTATGGTTCACTTACTTATTATTATATTGTGTTTGTATTCTGACAAAGTTATCCCGAGGAAAAAAGATATGTTTGACAACGGTGTGACTTCCATTGAACAGTATCATCGTTTTAATAATAATGTATGGTCACTGACTCAGAATCGTCAATTCATCTTACATCTAACAATTACATCAAATATTTCATCTAGACTTACAGATCTGTTAATCGCTGTAATCTCTCATTATAACCATTTGTATTATTTATTAGATCTAGTTTTGTATAAATTATAATATTCACTGGTATACTGTCTAATGGTGTTTTTTTGTAAGTGTATATGTTTATTATTACCCATATTATTTCATTATTTACTTTGTAATCATACAATCTGGAAATCAGGGCTGCGGTTTATTGAAGAACTTACGACAAGGTGGTCATTATTTTCACTCTCGTAGAATGCTCTTTGAAGAAATAAAATTGATATAAAACCATTAATTTACCGTTGATTTTGATTTCTATAATTATATTTCACAGCCATTAAATGTTCATGTTGATTAGTTTGTGATTCATAAGCATTCATTAATTTGGTCGTAGGTCATATGTTCTTTTGTAAAACGCAGCCCTGAACCTAAAAATACACCAAGATAGACGCTTGTTGGGATGCATTTTTAGTTCATGTCCAATTCTTAACATACATGTACTTTCTTGTTTTATTTGTGTTCTGCGGTCTACGGTATTTTTTACCATCTAAATGTATCATCTGTTTAGCTGTCTGTATTGTTAACAAAGGAGACATTTTTTTTCCTATTTAATGTATTTTTATCGTGAAAATTTATGTTAAGAATTTGATATAAATATTGTTTTTTATTTTGTAACATAGCTGCTTTTTATATTTGTATTTTTTTAAAAATCTTTTATCAACAATTTACTGTAATAGAAAAAAAGTGATTATCAGAGTTTTTTGCATATACATTTTAAGAAAAAAAAAATTAGAAAATAAATTACGCTTTATTTAAGGAATGAATTAAATATTTATTAGTTTTATACGATATAAAACGGATTGGGGCAGTTTACGCTTTAATTTTTTGCTATTAATTGTAGATAAAAGCAGTCGTTTGACTTTTTTATGACATCAATATGTACAAATTCACGAGTAAAGTCAGGCGGATTGATTCGCTTTTTGACGTTAGTCTTACTATGACGTAGGCAACATTCTTAATACGATATAAGATAATTTCTTTACACAATCAGAAAGCGCGTTACAACCAGAATAAAATTATTGAATTTTAGAAATTATATTTTGAAATAATGACATGACATACATTGATATAGAGACACTTATTACATAAATTAGCTTCTAAAAACATGTTTATATTTTTAAAAGTAATAGGATAGTCTGGGTTTTTTAAGTACAAATCTCATGTTGTTAAAAATTTTGTAATAAATGTCAAATTGATTAAATCGGTGAAATATTTATTCTTCTAGACCTCAATATTGATATACATTGTTTATACAAAACATGCAAGCATATAATTATGATGTACATGTACATATCTACAGCAACAAATATCAGGGCCACCCTTGAATTATTCAGCAAAATACAGGGACAATTAGTTATGGTTGTTGTGATCGTTACCGAAGAAGGTAAGTAAAAAATTTGAAGGTAGAGTTCAAAAGACTTAGTTGTTTTCTGATACATGTACATATTTTATTGAAATCACAAATAAAACAAATTCAAATCAGTCATGGCTGAAACAATATTACTTTATGATTATATTGTAAACCATGAAATGTTTCCATAATAAATTAGTTATCGCATTTGGATTTTTATTTAAGTAATTATTTTTTTTATTTTTGGTTTTGATTTTATTGTCAAATAGATCGTAAATAATTAACGCAATAAACTACCTGTAAATTATAGCAACTGCTAAATAAGTAATATTATCGATTTTCATTTGTTTAGCGTCCACCCAAAACTAAAAAAAAACTATCTTATTTGAAAAACCCCCACCATAAATTAGCATAAAAATACACATTATTTTTTAATAAATAAGAAAAACAAATCTTATCATAATTTTAGGATTTTCTTTACACTGTAACAAAAATAAACACAACAAAAACCCAATCTTTGGCACAAATTGTAAAACAAATTAGTTTTAAAAACAAAACAGGTAGTATACGTGTGTTTTAAAACATGAAAAGAAAATGTACATATTTGGTATTTTATATATATATATAGTTTTTTATGCTTAAAAACCCATTCGCCCGAGGGGCTCATCATAGAAAACAGGAGGCCCATGGGCCACACCGCTCACCTGAGGAACAATAGGTATGATGAAATCAGCTTAATGGAATCATAATACAAACTATCTGGACAATGTAGTATTATACATGTAGATCCTGTATAAATGAAAATCCATTTTCCCCCTGGATATTATGATTTTTATTATCATTAGTCCCTTTTCTAACAGGATGATTTTATAGTCATAACACACGTTGAGCATTGCAGTTCTCAAAAAGATTCTAAACAATTGTCTATGTATGGGATATAAACCTACATCAAACTCTGAACCCCTTGTGAGGCCCAAGAATCATCAAGGGGTCAAAGTCTAAACAATTTTAAAGAATCATCTGGCTGATTAGTTTCTGAGAAGAAGATTTTTTAAGATTTACTCTATATATTCCTATGTAGAAATTCAACCCTCAATTGTGGATCATTTGAAATGTATGTACCTATGTGTCTAAGGTGATTGCTCAAAACTCCTGAAGATTACAATGAAACCGGTAGAGTTTTGAATCGGCTTTCTGTTATTATATATATATATATATATATATATATATATATATATATATATATA
>WFKH01010211.1:54463617-54479477 GCA_016163765.1 Magallana hongkongensis | reverse complement strand
ATGAAAAAAATATTTACATTTAAACTACTTACTGTAGTTTTCAGATAAATCAACGTTAGACTAGATTATTTCTTGTAGCTTCGCTTCTGTGAAAATTATTCGACAAAGTTATTTCTACTCTCAATACTTTAAAATACAAAGAAAACTCATTGCATTGATTATCAAGAAATCCACGGATACCGTATCATTTGATCAAATGAATTTCTGATAACCTATCACCCCTGTCATTTACAAGTATCTGACGTAAGGTTAGCGGATATATTACCATGAGGACTTACCTGAAACTAACAGCACTATTTTTTAAAATTATTTAACACAAACATGATCTGTTTGTGTAGTAATGTATTTGTACCTGGGGAGACAGGTTGATATGGCCAACACTGATAGTTGTTACAGCTCTCCGGCAGGGTCACTGTCTTCCATCCCTGGAATAGCACCCAGAAAACACCTCGGCCATAGCAGTTCACAACAGTTTTTAAAAACCTTTGCTCCAGGTAAATGAATACGATTATAGTTTTCAGTGAAGATCATCGATGTTAGATAGATATTAATTATCACCAGTGATGAATTAAAACGGTGACGGTCCAGATTTTATGAACTTTTAAAAACAAGTTGAATGATATATTCAATATATATGTCGAAATGATGACAACAACTTATTTTGTCTGTTTCATATCACATGGTTAATTACAGTACACCAATACGCGCTATAATGGTATAATGTTCTACTTTTTAACCTTTTGTAACCTTCTATAAAATGTCACACTATTTTACCAAGAATTCAAATGACTTTTTAAAGTATCAGGAACTAAGATTTTCTTCCAACAACGTTGACTCCGCGAGCCAACATCCTTGCCAAATGAAGATACTTATATTTGTTCTAAAATTTGTTTTGTGAATCTTTAAAAAAAAATCAGTTAAGTTCAGCTCAATATACTGGCATGTAAATAAAAAACAAAATTATTTTTGGATTAAAGACCTAAGACACCTATGTTACACATTTGTTTACAGTTCTTCAAAAAAATCATGTAAAAAAGTTGATGCTAATGACGTTGGTTTTTTAAATTTCTTTCACGTCGGTAAAGCTCATAGAACATTATTTTTTTTAAGGGGGGGGGGGGAGGGGCGCTATAGTGCAAAATGTTTGCGCAAAAAAAAAAATTACATGAGGAGCTAAAATATTTGTCATTGGTGACGTCATTGACATTACTGATGTCGTAAAAAGATAAAAGAAAATATATTCATTTTACTCTTTAAGTAAGAATAAAAAGTAGAATGGTTTTGAACAAAATTTGTAAAAGTTTAATATAATTGTTAATCATTTCTCACACTTAAAGATGGTTATTTGTTGTAAGAATTATGTCGCTTTAACATATACTTGGTCACAACTCTGCAATTTTCGCTATTCATATTTATTGCTAAAATAGACACATTTATGTAAATATTGCTGATTGATCTAGTCCTGTACATACCCAAATCAATGCATGTCTACATTTAAAAAAAACTGACAATTTCTTTCAATACCTTTAAAATTACCTGATTTGTGCATATGTTGCACACAGCCGATTGAAAGTTTTTTTCAACACGACTCTCTTTTTTATCTTTTTTTCTTCTACGTTTCCAAAAATCAATTTGTAATTTTTTTTTTCTAAGGAATTTCTTTATCATCAATATTTCGAAAGCCGACACATACATTGTAGTCAGGTACGATTTCGTTACAAAGGCTCAAGTTATTTATAGTCTATTGACTTAACACGCTTCATTCATTTCGTTCTTCCGGAAAAAGTAAATTAGATAAAAAGAGAGCATTTTTCAATGGGCAAAAGTATTTGATAAAAAAAAACAAAAATAGATTTAAGTATTGTTTTTGCTTTTTTGTAGCACGAATCTAAGTAATCTAATTTATCAAAGAAAATAATTGCTAAATGACAAAACTCAGTTTAAACGCTTTGACAGTGAAAGTTCACAAAGTCTACAAATGGAACAAGAATCTTGATAATTGAACATGTTTATCGAAGTCAATCCTTTTTTTAAACTGCTGCAATTACTTCATAAATACACTTCCGTGTGTTTATACAAAACACTATGGTATAACAATTTTTTTAACTGCTGCAATGATTTTATAAATACAGTTCCATGTGTTTATACAAACCACTAGGGGATAACCTTAAAGAATAAAGAAGAAAGCAAATGTTTACAAGCAGAAATGATGATACATAGTTGAATACACAGACATTGCATTTTTGTCAAATTTCCCGATAGCAAAATGACTCAGCGTGCGTTGTGGATCAATTAATTCTCTTGCGATTATCTTTTCAGATCAAATTAATTAGTGATATGTTCTGACAACATGGTTTATCAAGGTTAACGTACTTTTAGATGACACTTGGACATGTCTGTTTTAATTTCAAAAATATTAAGATTAGGTTTCACCTGTTCCCCTTAAGCTGGCTCTTGTAAAACTATTATTGTCATCTAGGCTTAAATCTTACATGTATACATTTACAACGTTTCCAAAGTGTTTTAAGTAACTAGGATTGTTTAATAATGTTTCTCATATTACTGTAATGTCTGTGAAAACCTTAGTCTTTAACCATGTTCTTTACTTTCAATATATTTGATCAACCTGTTTTAAGTAAAATTGATAAGATATTGATTTAAAACATTTTGGCAATGCAATTTCCATTCTATTCCATTTTTTTTTATATTTAGTAATTTCGCGCTGGTTTTATTTTAATTTGTAACTCCCAAAACACACATCTTTTTTTTCAAAATTGAAATATCGGAACCAGATAAAGTGCACCGACAAATCAATTTTAAATTTGTGGGCGTATTTGAACAATAAAACATGCACCACGTGTATTTTACGTGATTTACACACTCTGTTCTCATTTTGATAATGTTGCCAACTTGTTTTTTGTTCGTACTCCTTCTTCAAGCCTTCAGTTGTATGAAGTACTCCCCATTTGACAAATTGCTGGGTGTAGCTATTGTGAAGGTTGTCAGGCATCATAGCAAGGATATTGTGTCTCCACCAAAATTATAAATTTAGCCTGCAATAACACATTTATGACACAATTATGTAAAGATAAAAAGGGAAGCAAGCAAGTAGAGTGCGTCTCTATTGAAACCAACCATGAAGTTAAAGACAGTCTTCAAAAGACATTTTAATGACAAAATTTCTTTTGTTTCATGTCGTTAATGTTAACATAGTGATAATGTTTTGCCTATGAGTTCAAATAAAATGTATTAAGTAATAAAAAATTGTAATTTGAAGCTCGAACATGCCGTGAAGTTTAAAAGATTTGTAAGCGTACAAAAGGCCGCAAAAATATGGTTTTGCTGAACAACAATATGTTTAAAATGCATGTTTAAAAATTAACAATATCACTTTATTGCATTATATGGAAAAATTATTATTACATGTAGACATATGTAAGTAATCTACATTTATACTATTTCACGAATATTTGCAATCTTACTTGTTGAAAAGAAATAGGGTATTAAACTCGAAATAGATAGCTATTTGAATCTTGACAAAATTTAATTGACAAAGAATTAGTATGTATTAGCGTCTTTCTTGCATAGTGAACTGCTTCTGTAAAAACCGAAAGGTTACCAGAAAATTTTATAGAAGATTTCATATCTCCACCAGCTTATAGTTCAATTGAAGTACATATATAATAACATAAATATTATACATAACCGACCGTCATTGGTCGGTAATGATTCAATTATATTACTGAATGCAAATGAAATTACAGTATAAATCAACAACATAATATTTCAGGGGATAGCGTACCGTGTACCGAAGAGTAGCCAAAATAAAACCAAACAATGCACTAACCCATGCCTGACTACAATTTAACATTGTCTCTCTACAATGCAGCAAATGTTTTCCTGTGAACTCATTATATAATTATTTTCAAGACCGCAATATATAAGATTGATAATAAAGTTGGTACCATTGAACATGGATTTCCGCTGTATTGTGTTTTCATAATAACTGATCACCAATTTGCATTGTCCATTGTCCATTTGCACTGTCCATGCAACGGTTGATTAACAACAGACTATGGTAACAAAACTGTTTGTCTAACAAACCCTCAACACAGACCATATTACTAAATTCACATTCATTGGTGCAAATGATTTACATATTCATTATGAAAAAATGAGACATTTGGGAAAACTTTTAAATTACCTTTCACATGTTATAATCGAAGTTGCTATTCTCTCTTAACATGAATATTGATTCTACGATTTTCTAACTTATCAACACTGTTTGACAGTTAGTATTTACTGTGGGTTTATTTTAGGCCAAATAGATACATGGTTGTTTGCAAAATTGAAAGAAAAATGCAGCTAAAACTTGTTATTACAGGTTCATGATTAAGTATCCAGGGCCAATACAATATAATATATATTTCTTTTGTATTGATTTGATTTTGTTTTTCAAATCAAGTTACCCTAGATTTTATATTTAGTGTAAGTTATCTGCACACCTGCAGAGAAAAACACTTGAAAATATTCAATGATAACTTCAAAGTTGCACTAGAAATTCTCTAAACTGTGTCACTAGATAATGCAATGAGTTATATTTGGAAATATTTTTGGTAGCCCGATAATTCTTAACTTGTTAAGAAAATCAAATTGACAACAAAAAACATTGACTGACTTATTTGAAAAAAAGAATATTCAAAAGGATTAGAAAAGTCAGTGTAGTTTAATGTTAAGAGACAAAATTAAAAGATAAAAATGTCTAAAAATGTTTATTTTGTCAGCCCTTTTATTCATGGTCATGCTATTAAAACAAACATCTAAACTAGAACATCAACGTTTTCTCTGAGTTGAACCGATGTCGCAAATGTAAAGAAAAATGACGATGAAAAATGTTTGATCATTTGTGATAATTCGACATCGAACTCTGACCTTTACTGAACGTCATGCTATGGATTTAATTTACATAATTTCTAAATCATGCTGAATTTTAGCTCAATACAAAGCTTAGTACGTTTCATGTTTCTTTGAAGTTTATCTCCCGTATTTAATCAAATATTTAAATAAATGTTACTTTATCAAACTGGCAAATGTTTTGTAGCAGTCCTAATAAGGACAAGCCAAATAATGCAGTATGTATAATGAGATCTATTCTCGAACGCAGATCTGATCTACAAATGAAGTATTTTAAATGAAAATTGGCCTAAGTACGTCGCTATAAATAAACCAAGCATTTCCTTTACATATGTACAGAAGAACAATAGAAAGCTGAAAAGAGCATTTAGACTGCTGGAGATAAAGACATACATAAATTATGTCTTCGCACAAAGAAGGCGTGTATGTTTATTACATGTTGTATTTGGTACAGTTATAAATTCCATCTAGTTATTCAACGGTATGTGATCCATATTTAAAATCTCTTTTAAAATTGGTAAACAAATGCGTAAACCCCAATCATTAACATATTGCTATTCTTTAAAATCGTAAACAAATGGTTTGGCGAATGTATATACGCGTCGATAGATACATGATTATTGTGATGGTTAGTGGGTTAATTAAAAGGTGCATGTACAATTTTATGAAGGCAATCCGATATCGTAAATCAATTATTGTTGTTTTATTGTTTTGTTTTTCAATTTGTGAAAAGGTAAATCTTACCATTATCCGCTAACGCATATCACCAAGGAAGTTAGATTTTTATACTAAAACGCGAAGGAGAATTGAGAAGGGGTACAAAGGGTCATGTATTTCAGATTACCCGTCCGATTGTTGGCATGATTTACCCTGTTCTATTAGCATGATTGTGTTTTTATTGGCTTTTTTTTTTGGATAGTCTTTACATGTCTGCCACATTTGTATTTATTTTCAACTGTATTAATATGGAGAGGAGGAGTATAAAAGAATTATCGTGCACGTCTGTTCATAAAGTAGATATATATTTCATTAGAAAAAGAATTTCCAGGTACATGTAAAAAAGAAAAGAACATCATAATGAAATAGATAAAACAAAAGAAAACTTAGGCTACAGATCGACCACCCTCCAAAATATGGGATAAATAAGTGACACAAAAAGTATAAACACGTTTTCATAAGCGGGACGTTTTTAACTATATTTTATTTTAATTTTTGATGTGTTGTATGCTTTACTGAGTTTTTAAACCAAAGTTTAAAGGAAGTGAACATGAAAAAAATAATTGTTGCTTAATAAATTTTAAAAGCCTTTTGAAACTTAGAAATGAGGTCTGTAACCTTTTTGTTTATTTCTATCATGAGATTTTATCAATTTAACACTCTCAGTGAAAGGTTTATGGAGGTAATCCATTTTTCCCCAGCATACATCTGTTCTCTGCATAGATAAGCCACATTGCTGCTGGTGACTGGGTCAGTGATAGAACTTGGTCAATGTTTATACCGAGTTGATAAAAGTTACAAAGAAAAATTATGCCTGGATGTGCAGCAAAATTTTGTACTGTCATGAGAGGACAAGGATTCAGTATATTTCTTTAACTGAACCTTAGGAAACGATACATGATTTGTGCAAAAAATGAATAGATAATTTGTGAAATATGACCATGGCATTCCAGATGTTTGTACGGAGATGTGGCAGTCAGTGTTTACATAAATAAAATGCTCTTTGTAGATTTCAAATAAATGTAAAAATGTAATTTCATTTTCTTTGTGGGGTTTCTTACCGTTACTTTTTTATCTAAATGCTCTACAAATCTTCCTCTCTGATTTGTTTTTATCTTAAATTAGATCTTGATGATACGTATGCCGGTTTCGTTTATGCTGTGAGAAGAATAACAGAACTAAGTCACATTTTAAAAATTAGGACGCTCAGCAATGCACCTTGTGTGCTCATTTATATAGCACACATAATGTTAAAACTCATAACAACAAATTAAGAAATTCCTGAGTGCAAGAAAAAATAGGTCACAATAACACTGATCCAGGGACATTCCATTCTAGTTACATGTAACATTAGCTGCTGGTGGCAATGCATCATTCTGAGATCCAAAATCTTTTTCCATAAACCCTGTTTCAAAATGACAACTCTTTACATCCATTTCAAGTTTCAATTCACATTTTGATGATGACATTTTATCTCTGTTACTAAGCGTGTGTAAAAATGCAATGTGTCTCACTGACGTCAGCATCGGTGCTGCACTCTCTTAGATGCTTAGAGATAACCCAGCAGGGAGGTAATGATTTTAACAATATGGCAGAGCTCTTGGATTGCAAGAATTAGTTATTCTAAGTGGTAAATCTTCTTACTGAGGAAAGCTGTGTCTAAATGGTTTTCAGATATCATTATGTACATCAAACAGACAAATTTGAGCCCTTGATAATTTTTCATGTTCACTTCCTTTAAGTGTCAGTCGTCAAGTTATAAGCGAGATACAGAGCTCACAACTATGAGTTATGTAAACAAAGATCACACCATGTTTTGGTTTACCTACTGAATGCTGCACAGATCCATCAAATTACACATTGGCAAGTGGACGAAATCGAAAGCATTTGAAAATGGTTTCGATTTTTATATGGAACATTTTTAAATTGTTTTACTCGTGATCTATTGAACTAAATATCTTCTGTCTGTTCAGCAGTCTACCGAATTATCTAGCGTACGTTAAGGTTATCAGATGAACAGAATAATAAATCCTTTATTTTTAATTTACGAGTGATAAAATCTCTGGAATGTTCCAGTAAGACATTTTGAATAAAAAAGATTTAAAAATCTTGCATGCAAGGACGACACTTAATTGTGAATATCGATATGAGCCAATGCATTCAACTTAACAATGGTTAAACTGCTCTAATTGACACACCCACGTGCAATGAGCAGAAGTAATGTCGCACATGCCATGACCTGTACACTGTTAAAAAGACAGAATAAGCCCGCTAAATTCCGATAAGAGTGGCTATATTTTGGATATATACTATACAACTGTTGTCGTAGATGTATTAGTTTAAATTGTTTGAGATGTGCTTGCTTGCTTGGGTGGTATGCGAAGTTTACATTTCAAAAAACTATGCTTTGACCTATAGGAGCTAGGACGAAACATATAGGTGTGTACATTCTTCTTTTTTTTAACCTTATTTATTTTTAGGATAATTAGCGTTAATATGATGAGATGTTTCATATATATTTGTATCACAATCAGTTCAATTTTTGAAAGTAAGTATTTTTTGTAAGAAAATAAAAACTAATCTGTGACATGACTCATTGCGTGTTTTTGGAATTTTCCATACCGTCTTTGGTTTTATTATTCGTTATTTACATTTATCTGACTTGTTTAAATATTCTTCACCAGGGTTGTTCAAACTTATCAGAATCGTTCTTGATATTTGGACATCCTTTATCATGCTGCAATAGTTCTTTACTTTACAATCCACAGAAATGATTCAATTCAAACATTCAAAATTAATGTTCGTAACCCTATGTAAAATAAAATGTCGATTTAAATACTTCGTAAAATTAATTTCTCTCAAAACATCGTCAATTTGAAATTGATTTTGGCAAATTCTATATTAAAAGGCTCCTTTACGAAACCCTTAGCAATGAAAAGATCTTCAGAAACTTTTTTTAACAGCTTAAAGCAACGTCCATGATTTTATGTCTTGATTTCATTAAGAATTTTTTTTGTTTTTGTTTTTTTGTTTGTTTGTTTGTTTGTTTTTTGTTTTGTTTTTGTTTTTTGTTTTGGGTTGGCTATCTCAAATAAAAATTTAACTTCTAATTTGATTTTTGTTTCAACAGAAATGGCAACCCCTAATATTGAAATGTCGGACATCAACGTAGAGACACGAAATGGCGATCCATTGCACGGGTATGTTAACAATGTTTTATTGTTATCATTACCATACAAAATTATACGAAATTACAGAGTAAAACGTTAGCGTTTATTGTTTATAAATTCCAGCCCTTTAACAAACAACGTTAAAAATATTGTTGACGATTAATTACGATAAATAATTTTAATACCAGATCTATACAAAACACGCTTGAAATCAACTCGAAAAATATTTATTGCCGATTAATTACGATAATTAATTTGATTTAAAGATCTGAACACAGTACAGAGCTGTGGAACATTTTCCGAAAGGACCGGCAAACGGAAGAATCTAAGTGCTGTGTGGGGTTCACAGACTCCTTCTTCAGGGTGTTCAAGTTCCTGTTCTACATCTTCCTGTGTCTGGTGCTTATAGGAGGCGTGATCGCGTCTAGGGGTGGTCTCCAGATCCTGGCCTCTCTACTGGGTGACCATGAAAGAAGATTTCCAAATGTAAGTTTGTATAGGTTAAGTTTAAAGGAATAACGACTTATAGATCTACATAACCTTCCCATGTGTCTGCTTGTGTTTTTTTTAACGTTTTTACTTGGTATCCACGACAAAAGATTTCTAAAATGTTTATTAAAACGACCACGTCTAGATTCATATAACTATTGATCTATTGAACGTGACATTTAGTCACTCGGTCTATTCTTTCGTATAAAAAACAAAATTTAGAGCTAAGCTTACAGACGCTTGCGTTGTTCCTTAACCTGAGAAAACACCAATTTTCTATATCTTCAATTTAAAAAAAAATTAACAATTGTTACATTTTTAAAATGTCAGCAAAAGGTCAATTCTATTTTTTTTTTTCAGAGAACTGTGACACAAGACTTCATCTCGTATCTGTTTTTCTTCATCATCGCTGTACCAGATACCTTCAAACTCTTTCAGAGCGTTGCCCAGTTTGTGTTTGGAAACAGAGAGAGTCCAAAATGTGCACGGTTTTTAATGGTAATCAATGATTGTTCATCACGCTTGACAGTATCTTAATACAACTTTTATCAACATTTTATGATAAGACTTAACTTAAAACTACAAATACAGTTTAAGTTTAAGGTTTTACAACACCGATTAATTGTAGAATCATTTACATTGTGAATCAGATTGAAATATGTCGTCCTTGTAGGTATTAATAAGGGAAGCAGTTCACCTCTTTGGCCTCGGATGTTTGCTTTTTAAAGTCATGCCTCACCTTGACCCACTTCAAACCTGTCTCGTGACCCTCGCAGTTCCTGTCTTGCCATCCATTGTTAACCTAGTTTCCTACTGTCAACGCAAAGCATGGCAATTTCGAACAGGAATAACGAAAATATTTAACTTATTAAGTTGCATATTCCTTATTGCTACTTTTGTTGTATTTTCAATTTTTCTGAGAAAAAAAGACGGGATCACGAAAAAGGAACCACAGACTGCAGAACTTCTTGCTTGGGTAACAATTTCTGTTATAAGCCTGTCTGTGAGATGGATTGAAACATATTCTTTTGTATGTAGGCGATTTATAGAAGACAAAATTGACAAACGGGTCAGTGACAAAGGATATGTGACATCGTACATGTGTTCTAGTTTTCTTAGAATAATTTTATTAATTATTCTTTTCCCAACTTTGTATTGTCCTAATATTCGAGGAATTAATGAAACATACAATGCGTTTATGAGTATGTCTTCCACCAATGCATCAGGACTTCTATCCCTGAACTGCACTGAAATATTAAGACTGATTCCAAATGATACTAATATGAATGTGAGCAGCACCGACCTTCCAAACATGACCGTCCTTTGCAAGGACGAAATAATTTCCTATCGGTTTGTCATTAATTCATACATGGCCCACACTATCGCAGCTTTCTTGACCACTCACTTTGGTGTGTTAGCCTGCAGACTCAGAATGCAAGTGGTTGGCTTTGCATTGCCATTGACCCTTGCTACGCCACTGTATTTGATTCTTTTGATTGTGTTGGATGAAACAGACGTAGACTTTGCCCATGATCTCTTACATATGAATTCCGAATATAAACGGAGGTTGGTTACGGTATTTATGATTGGATGGGTTTGTCAGATATGGGTTTGCAGACATACGTGGTTTAAAAATCGTCAGGATCGCTTGGAATTTGCGCAAAAGTAAGACCAATATTAGCTGGGCAGCATTCTAATATAATTGCATTCAAATTGCTGTTAAATATTTTTCTAAAGAAGGCTATTTGGTAAAACCAAATTAACCTATTGTCCTCTTAAAGTGTTTAAGAATAGCGATTAACAAGTCTTCAGTAACGAAAAATTTGCATTCAAATATAATTTTGATATTTACGGGGAGTTTAGTCTATATACAGTCATGGCGATACAACAGTTAACTGCCTTGTTTCTTACCGATTCTGCAATTTGTAATACGCCATTGTATTGTTGTATAATGTTTGTTAGTGTTGACATTAATACCGCCGTGTTGTTTTTAAGGTTGTTTGTCTTGCCCCACTACTGTAGTGCATTTGTCGACCTTGCACTGTTACACAGTCGACGAAAACGAAACCGATCTGAAAATGATTACAGGAAGGAGGTCAAAATAGATACTAAAGTTTATATCTGTGCGACAATGTGGCATGAAAATAGAATAGAAATGAAACAGATTCTGATATCAATATTTAGGTAATGTAAAGTTAATATGTTAAATTTATTAATTCATTAATTTTGATGTTATAATAGATAAATTATCTTAGTTTACCATACCGGTACCATTTTATACTTTTTGATATGAATGTAACTTTTTGTATACTAAACGATTCCTTTTTTTTTCTTTTCTTTTTTTTTGTTATTTTAGACTTGATCATCACCAATTTCAATATGAGTTTAGTAAGAACGTTCTTAAAGGCAAGGAAAAAGATTACTACACATTCGAAGGTATCAACTTTCTAATGGGTGATTTACTTCTGTCAATGTTTGAAATCTAAACTTTCCAAAACTTTGATGTATTATTCAGTATTAGGTTCGACGTTCTTTTTTTTGTAGTAAGATCAGAGCAATATAACTGTCTTTTCTGAAATATTTAAAACAAAATTGTTGAATCCAGTTACGTTATTAAAATTGTTTTTTATTTCACTTTTGGTATTACGACATCGATATAGTAAATATATAAATCTGTAAACATAGGAGGTTCTTTTATTTATGTTTGATACGAGGGTTGATCCAAAAGTAATGTCACAGATGCGATAAAATCGTGAAAAATCGTAAAGTGACAAAAATTCGTGCTTTGAGATATCTACTTAATTCGATTCAGATCTGAAAATTGTAATGGATTATTTTAAATATTTATGAAGATAATATATTTTGTAGAGCGTGAGGTAAGGATAGTCGCCGCACGCTAGCGACGTCATTTCTAGATCTCTGGCGTTCTGGTAGAATTTCGTAATTAAGTACTGTATATAAATTGGCCGCGATGCTCTATTTTACATCTTTTTTAGTCATTTTTTCCCCATAAAGTAACTAATTAATCTTTTTGTTATCTATGAAGTAGTATATTGGATTATTTAATGTGCGATCAGTTGTTCGAGGTCTCTTCAAGAAGTCACGAAAGTAGCTTTATAATATAGCCATTGACGTCAGAACCTAGTTTTAACTTTCCTTCAGAGCGTATGTCTTCTGTCTGTCTAATTTATTTATTAACATGACATATGCTTTTATTAGATATTGGAATCACGTTAAGGGTACCACTTTCACTCGCTCTTTATTTTAGGTTTATATATCAATTCCAGTACATTTTCTAGTGATTTCTACCCATCGAAGCAAAAATGCCTCGTATCACTATTCGCATGTCCAGCTTTTCTATTCCTTGATCTATAGACAAAAGGCATTGCGTAGATATCCGAAATGAACGGTAACGGTCCCTAATTTTTTAAAACAGAAAAAGTTTATGATATATCTGTTTCAAAATATTGTGCTGTTTGGGGCTTTTTCAAATTTTGAAGCATGTAATTTATTCATAAATACAAACCTTAAAAAAGACGTAAATTCATGACGCGGCGATGTCACGTATATATCATGCTATAAACATCAATATCTTGTTAAGTGTTCAACGAATTTTAATCAAAATTTTGATTCGAATTTGAATTTTGATATGGAAAATTGTGATGTATCATTTTATACAATACAGCGCCAGTACGAAGCGCGGTACATAGTGTGACATTACTTTTGGATCAACCCTTGTATAATTTCAAGCAAAAAAGTACTGCCCGATTCAATTGTATAACCAACAATTAATCTATCAATAAACAATTATACGTACATTTTTGTTGTGTTTTAATTGCCATTTTGTGACGCTCCACCTCGAAAAAAAATAGAAGAGGACTTTTATTAGGTCACCTGAGTCACTCAGGTGACCTTTTGCTATCTGTTTTTGTCCGTCGTCGTTCGTCGTTCGTAAACTTTTAAACATTTTTAGCTTCTTCTCTGGTACCACTGAACCAATTTCAACCAAATTTTGCATATAGCATTTATATGTAAAGAGGTGTAACAATTGTGAAATTCATTGCCCCTACCGCTTCGGGACCTGAGGGGTGGGACTAAAACCATCGAAATTAATGCAATCTTTGAAAAATCTTCTTTGCTCTTGAACATCAAGCAGTCAAACTGCTGGCCTGATTGTAATAAGCATTGAGATCCTTACCAAAATTGTGAAATTCATGGCCCCAGGGTCCGATGTTTAGGCCCTAGGATGGGGTTAATATGGCCATATCTTCTCTACTCCAGTATATATTTGAGAAAAACTAAATGCATGGTTATAATGTCCATGAAGCCCTCTACGTCAATTGGGAATTTCATGGCCCCTTGGGCAGGGGTTTAGTCCCTAGGGCGGGGTCAAAATAGCCATATAGTAAAAATGTATTAGATCTTAGACAATCTTCTTCTCTACTCCCATATATGATTGTAAAAAACTTAATGCACGGTTATGATGTTCATGAAGCCCTCTACCAAAATTGTGAAATTCATGGCCCCAGGGTCAAAGGGTTCAAGCCCTAGGGCGGGACCAATATGGCCATATAGTAAAAGTGTATTAAATATTAGAAAACCTTCTTCTCTACTCCCATACATATTTGAGAAAAACTAAATGCCTGTATCTGATGTTCACGAAGTCCTCCACCTAAATTGTGAAAGTCATGGTCCCTGGTACAGGGGTTTAGGCCCTAGGGCGCGGCTAACATAGCCAATTAATGAAAATGCATTGATTATTGATTTAATTTTTTTCTGTACTATCACAGTCATGGGAGATAGTCATGCATTGTTATTATGTTCATAATGTTCTGATGTTAAATTGTGAAATTCACTACCAAGGCTATGGGACAGAAGTTTAGGCTTTTTATCGGGGTGGGGTTGTTGTTGTTGTTGTTGTTGTTTTTAAATATATCTTCAAAACAATGTGGTAGATTAATACTTAACAATATTGAATTAAATATGTTTTCTATATTCGGAAATCTTATTTAACATGTTTAATATCATGTGCATTGTATACTTGTAGAAAAAAGCTGTATGCATTTTGTTGTGTGCATTATAAATGAAACTGTGAATATTATTAAAGATTGACTATAAAAGGCATGCAGGTCTCTTATTACCAAAAGTTTACAATTTTTGGCCCCTGGAGCTTAGTTATGGATAATCCGAGATTCCTCCGACTCTTTAACCCCCCCCCCCCTTCCCCGTCCCCCAAATTTTCATGAAATAATGTTTTTCAAACATCAAATAATAAAAGTGGGGTTATAGTCAGAGGACTCTCAGAGAAGGGTTTAGACTTCAACATGAAGCTTAAAATGCAAACTTGAGACTCTGACATGTCAATCTAAGGGCTATGGTACTCAGGTGACCGTCAAGGCCTGTGGGCCTCTTGTTTATAAATAACATTAAAACTCAAAAGTCTGTTGTTCTTGCTGAATGATTTAATTTCTTATTTAGCTCACATACCATTTGACGATGCGATGGAAACGAATAAGGCAACAAACACAAGAGGTCCGAATGACTTTGTGAGACAGTTTATGGAAATTGTTAACGAAGCGGGGAGGTACGTTAAATATCATAGGCAATCTTCTGTACAGAATTATCGGTTTTCATTAATTCTTTAACTATAAATGCAGCTGATATAAGGTATCATAAAAGAGCGCATTAATTATGATTTTTCAATGTTAAGATGTATACATGTATATAGTGTATAACACGCTTATTCACGATTAAAAAAATCAAAGATTTATGTATGTATATACCGTACAAAAACCTGATTTACAATGATAGAAAACAGACCTTAATGTGTTCAATATGACAAGTTGTCTCAAAGAAAAACTTGTCATGAGCGCAACAGATTACTATTGGTATTAATTGGGTTATTCAATGTAAGGGGGAAAAGACATTTCCTGAGCTTAATCAACATTTTTTTTTTTGGGGGGGGGGGGTTGCTCATGTGCTTCAAAGATGAAATCAAACATGAAAATTAAATATTTTTACTTACAGCTTTTTTAAAGTAAGACAGTGTTGTATCAATTGATCTAACAAAATTGTATGAAAAAATACAAACATATGACACAACGCCACGGTTAAATGGTAATATTTTACATTTGTTTTAGTGCATTCTATAATAGAAAAATTATGTTGGACCCTCCAAAGAAATACGTTACTCCATATGGAGGTCGTTTGGAATGGAAACTTCCGGGAGAAAACAAACTCGTGGTTCATCTCAAAGACAAAGATAAAATCCGTCACAAGAAAAGGTGGTCACAGGTAATTCATGATCATGATACGTCACATGGAATATTGAGTCCCATGTATGCAAAAAACATAACGTGTCACTTGCCACTATGGTCAAACACAGGTATACATGTAAGAAGACCAAGATAATATATGTGAACTATAACCAATTGCATTTAATGTCAAGTTCTTTAAGAAAAACAAACTCCGTCTTTAAGCGATGTGTACTACTAGTACACATGTATTTATCATATATGTATATTCACATATTTCTATGATCGTTAACAATAATTATACCCGCACTTTCTA
>WFKH01010211.1:54443134-54458617 GCA_016163765.1 Magallana hongkongensis | reverse complement strand
TGAATAAGATAAAATACTTTATTATTTCCAGTTCTAGAAAGTAAGGGTGTCTCCAAGGGGGTATAACCTATATACCATTTGATGTGCAATTTATGACACAAAGAGCAAGAATAAATGTGGTTTAGGGATGGAAATCTCAAAGGTTATCAAAATATCATCATTTCCTATTTCAAGGGGGGTGGGGTGGGGTGGGGTGGGTTTTAAAAGACAACACCTGGGGGTCATGTACTTTATACATAATGACATTAGAAACAATTGAGAATATATATATGGTTTAGTGGTGGGGATCTCAACAGTTTTCAAAATATTTGGTATTTTCCTGTTCCATGGGGTCAGAACAATCCCATATGGTCATGGCCTATATTATATTTGATGCATCATAATACATTAAGAAAAAAAAGACCCCTTTCTTCCTACCATATTTCATATAAACGTGATAAGTCTCTACACTTACACATGTAATACACAAATTGAATACAAAATCTAAGTCTAACAAATAAAAAAATAACTTTTGCAATTAAAATGACAGAAACTGTACAAATGCAATAGGATAGGTAATGATGATAAGCTTATTTAAATATAAAAAGATGATGATACAGTATGCTGGCAAAGGGAGATCACTTATTTAGAAAGTGAAAGTAAAACTTATACCTATACCGGTGGCTTATAATATTGTTCTACTACATGTTTTATGCTTGCCTATATTGGTCAACATCATAATGATTATCCAATAAGAGCACAATATGAATCCCTTTTGCTGATCATCACAAAAGAAACGTTTATGCATGTTAATTAATCCTTTTCTGCATATGGAAAACACATAACGGTATGTACACCACGTGAAACCCATCTAACCGAAGAGCTGGGTAAAACTAGTACCCACTAATGCGACCTGCAGACCTGTGTTAAGTACGTTAACTTCAGACAATGATCGGTTATTTGTAACATGCATGAATTTTTATAATTTATTCTTCAAAACCCGCTGCACTATTTTATTAGGTATATAACTATGTAAATCACACATTTCAGTCTTAAGGTGGTACAGGGCAATTGCATATTGTGATGTACTCCCTATTGAAATAAACAATAAAGTATAAATATAATATTTCCCCCCAAAATAATGTTACCTAACAGTGAAGCGCAATGGGTTAGAGCATTAACTATGTGTCTGTAACAGTGTAAGTAGAGAATTCAAATCCTGCTGGGGCTTTTCTATTTTTTACTTAAGTTTCAAAAATTTTGAAATCTTATTTTTTTTTTTTTTTTTTTTTGCCAAATACATGTACTGTAAAATTTTAAAATTCTAAAACATCACCATTTTGATTATAAGGCACTTTTATCCACATAAAGATCAACATGTGTCTTATACCACCTTAAATCAGTAATTATCTTCCGTCCTGGCAGTTTTCCATTGAAAATCATTGTGCATTAAAATTATGTCATTTATATTGCACTGTTTAAAATCTTCTTTGTTGCAACTACATGTACAGGCAGGCTTTCGTTGTTATTAAAATATTCTGATGTTTATTTATCCCCGAGGAGTGTGTGCGTGTGTGTGTGGGGGGGGGGGGGGGGGGGGGGGGGTCAGAGTAATACATGTAATTGTGTTTGCAAAGGAAGGGGGTTGGGGGGATTGGGTTCCGAGGTGTATTTTTGGTAAATTTACTATATTACGGTAATATAAATGAATTTTCAAGGGGGAGGAGGGTCTAGACCCCTCACTCCCACCCCTTCTCTAAATCCGTGCACACACGATGTTGGCACACAGAAGCAAATCTAAAGCCGGCAACCGTCGAGGGGAGGGGCATAATTTAATTTTGTTTGTAATAATTATATAGGCCATACTTTTAATGACATGAAATGCTAAGATTTTTGGTTTAATTAAAATTCACATGCAAAAAGTTCAACCCCAAATTGTACATAAAGGGCCGCTATGTGTGTTATGGGATTTTATCTCAATTTATGAAATTGTAATTTTTTAAAATTAGCGGAAATTGCATGTATCCTTCGTTTTTACTAAAACTGGTACAAAAAAGTGTTATTTAGGGGCAAACACTTGGTGCGGGTATTACTGTCTAATGACAGCATCTAGTTAGATTTACAGTTATTTCATGCATTCAAATAAATGACAGAATTGCAACTTAGCTATGTTTTAAAATGCTTTTGAAAAAAGCAATTTCTGATAGTTCTTTTTCTTTCATTAGATTATGTACATGTACTATTTCATTGGGTACGAACTGCTTATGAAGGACAGGAATCCAACAATAATAACAAACCCCAGTTTTGATGATATTCCCTCAATCTTTGAACTGCTAAGTGATGATATTAAACAAAAGGTATGACAACACTCTGATATGGTTTTGCAACAGAAGTATAATTATTTTGCAAAGTAACTGCAATGAGTTTGTATAAGAATATAGAATCATCAAAATGCTCATTATAACATAGAAAACGACAAACTAATAAAAGTAAATGTGTCCCTTTTATATAGGCTGAAAACACTTACATTCTTGCCCTTGACGGTGATGTTGACTTCCAACCGGAAGCACTACAACTCCTGATTGACAAGATGAAGATTAATCCAAAAGTTGGAGCCACTTGTGGTCGTATCAAACCAGAAGGATCTGGTATTGCCTTTTTTATATTTCAATGTTGATTCTCTAAAGCATAATTCTTTAAGGGATATATTATGCATAATTCTTTAAGGGTATAAATTATTGTCATTTATTTTTTATCCGTTTTAACAAGTACAAAAAACGACACTAAAATCATTCTGTTCTCAGGACCAGTAGTCTGGTACCAGCGTTTTGAGTACGCCATAGGTCACTGGCTCCAGAAGTCTGCTGAGCATATGTTCGGTTGTGTTCTCTGTAGCCCTGGCTGTTTCAGTCTGTTTCGTGTTAAAGCCCTCATGGATGACAATGTGATGAGAACATATGCTACTCTACCCACCGAAGCAAGACACTTTCTTCAATATGATCAAGGTTGATATTATATATAAATCAAGGCTTAAAATACACTGAAATTGTCATTATGGAAAAATTTGGGTTACTAAAGAGAGTTTGCATTACATTTTATGTAATTTATGTTCACAACACTGTGAACTCATAAATCATATTTTATTCAGTTAAAGACTCTCTTAATGCAGGTGAAGACCGTTGGCTCTGCACTCTCATGCTTCAACAAGGTTACAAAATCGAGTACTGTGCAGCCGCAGAAGCAATCACATTTGCTCCTGAAGACTTCAAAGAGTTCTTCAACCAAAGAAGGCGATGGATGCCGTCTACGATGGCTAATATCTGGGATCTTCTCAAGAGCTATGCCCGCACAACAAAAGTGAACCCAAACATTTCGTACTTTTACATCGTTTACCAGTTGATTTTATTTTCATCATCAGTCTTAGGTCCTTCCACTGTGTTACTAGCCTTAGAATCGGCCATTACATCGGTATTTGGGGTAGCAACTTGGGTAGCTTATCTTTTAACATATGGACCAACAATACTGTTCATTATCATTTGTCTAAAAGCAAAAACAGACACACAGCTTAATATTGCAATTTTTTTCAGCGCTGTGTACGCTCTTTTAATGATGGCAGTGTTTGTTGGGACTCTTGTTTCCATTGCTAGCGAGGGATGGTACACTCCTACTGGAATGTTTTTCTACATTTTAGTGGGAACCTTTTTCATTGCTGGGCTTCTTCATCCTCATGAGTTCGGAGATTTGTTATCGGGTGTCCTGTATTTCATATGCATTCCAGCAGGTTATTTATTTTTAATAATTTACGCTATTTGTAATTTAAACAACGTTTCATGGGGAACAAGAGAAAATAAAACAGCTGTGTTAGAATATTCTGGACAAGATCGAAAGAAAAGCAAAAAGAAAGAAACCGAAGACGAGATAGATTTTGTCACCAAAGAAATGATCAGTGGGATGATCAAACAAGTCAAAAACTCCAATTTAGCTGGGACATCCTGCTCAGGGACTTTCTTTTCCATATTTCGATGGATGAACAATTTAGTGATTCTAAAATCTTTAGAATCTGTTCAAAATATATTTGATAAGACTAAAGATGAGGTGGATGCTGTTGAAGATGGGCAAACAGTTGGCAAACATTCGCTTTTTAAAAGTAGACGTATGAAAACACCGTTGCCAAGGAAAAACAGTTTAGACGATAGCTCATGGGCAACGGAGAATGTTGGGCAGTCGAATCCTTCTAAACTCGAACCTTTAGAGGAAAAGTTCTGGAAAGATTTAATTCATTATTATTTATACCCATTAGAAGCTGATCAGAAAAAAGAAGAAAAAGACAAAGAAATGTTGGCGGAACTTCGGAATAAAGTAGCGTTTGGGTTCTTCTTTCTCAATGCTTTATGGTTAGCTATTATGACAGCAATGAACGAAGCAAAATACATCATCAATATTAAAATAACTCAACCTACAGGTCCCCCAATTATAATTGAGCCCCTTGGGTTTTTTTTTCTTGTGATATTTACTATATTACTAGTTCTACAGTTTATTGGGATGGTGATGCATAGGCATGAAACACTTCTGCATATTTTGTCGATAACAAAGCTAACAAAACGAAAAACATGTGACATTAAGGAGCAAATCGGCCTACTTGCAAAGGATGATGTGAGTTATGATAGTACAGATGATAGCGTGAAAGACGAGGAGGAAGCCATATACTGCAACGAGGAAGCGATAAAGCGAGCAGCAGAAGAACGCGCAGCACTAAAACACGCCCTACCAAACAGGTACGAAAGACGAAAGAACCAAGCACTTAATTTACGTAAAACAGTTCGGAGATCCTTGAATTACCAACACACACAGGATACGTTGAACAGACGGGGAAGTGGATTGCGAAATCAAGGGTTTTCAAGTCAGGAATGAAACCATGCATTATAACACCTTTTATATAGTTTAAATGTGAAAACACTGCTCTTAGAGACAAACTTTGAAAAGCATTATCCTATACAATATTACTTTATGATTATATTGTAAATCATGAAAATTTTCCATTATCAATTAGTTTTCGCATTTAGATTTTTATTTAAGTATTTTTTAAATTTTTTTCAGTTTTCGTTTTCATTTTATTGTCAAATAGATAGTGAATACTTAACGCAATGAACTACCGGTAAATTATAGCAACTTCTGAATAAGTAATATTATCGTAAACTGCCCATAAGGTCATTCTAAGTTTTGCTTTGTTTTGGTTTTTTTTGTTTTTTGTTTAGCGTCCACCCTAAATAAAAAAACAACACTATCTAATTTGATAAAAACCATAAATCAGCATACAAAAATGCACATTATTTTTAATAAATAAGAAAAAAAATCTTATCATAATTTGAGGATTTTCTTTACACTATAACAAAAATAAACACATAAAAATCCCAATCTTTGGCACAAATTGTAAAACAAATTTTTTTAAAAAGCAACCAGGTAGTATACCTGGTTTTAAAACATGAAAAGAAAATGTACATATTTGGTATAGTTTTTGATTATGCTTAAAAACCCCTTCGCCCGAGGACGCTTACCAGAGAAAAAAAACTTCGAACGGCCTATCTTGATACTATTTATATCGATTATGTAATTGTTTTCCTATTATTAGCTATGTACTATCTAGATAATCGATCGTGACTCATTAGACTGAAATCTACACGATCCAGGAACTTTACTTGTCTGCTTAATATGAATAAAAACTCTCTTTTAACTATAATAGCAAATTGCTTACAAATGCATAGTTAAGCTTATCAAATGTCAATTTCAATTCAAGTATCTATGATAAGTAATTTAACAACGCTCATTAATGTTTCTTTTATACTTTTGTTGATGAATATTTGCCGTTTGACATTTGTCTTTATAAATATTCATACTTAAAATTGAAGAGCAGTTAAAACATATACCAGGAAACGATTGCAAGTCCAGGATTTATTGATTTACAGGTCACAACCTTTTTTTATCATGAGAAATTCACACTCAAAAAAAAAAAAAAAAACGAAAAAAAATGTTGGTGATTCAACATGGGTTTTACATATTTTATCTATTCGGAGTTTCTCGGAACGCCTGTTATATTTTTTTTCTACACAGTTTATCAAACGGATACTTTCATGCAAAGTCTCCTTTTTCTCCTTAACTGTTTTTTTTCTACTATGTCATTTAACTTGACAGGATAAAAGATGACTTTTCAAATAAGGAATTTTGGAATTTTGAGGTGTATAATCATTTTAGGACCAAGGCACGGAGCATCGTTTTTAAAGTGGTGGCCAGACACCTACCCCGAAATCCCGAGAAGCAAATAATACCGGTAATAATAATGAATAGATAATTCAATGAAAATAAACCTATAACATTCTTATCCTTGAAGGGGGTACATGTAATGAGTTGTATCTAATTATATATTGTGCCAGATGACAAACTTAATACTGAAGTTCCTAATATTTAATTAGCAAAGAACAATAATATCTACGCTTTGAAAGTAAAAACACAAAAAAGTGAAATGACAAGAAAATATCAATGTTATATCATTCAATCAAATGCACTTCAGATAACATTTCGATCTGTGTCATTTCTGAGTATCTGACGCAAGCTAAGGCTAAAGGATATATTACCCGTGGCAAATTCCCTAAAATTTACAACATTCAAATTGAAATATAAACCCACCTTAGCATGCTGGTCCTCGGTAATGATGTATTTGTACTTGGGGAGACAGGTTGAGATGGCTAATTCTGATAGTTGTTACAGCTCTCCTGCTGGGTCACTTTCTTCTATCCCTGGAATAGCACCCAGGCAACCCCTCGGTCACAGCAGTTCACAACAGTTTTTCAAAACTTTTGCTCCAGGTAAATGAACACCTTTTAATAGTTATCAATTAATGACGATTCTCATGATTATGCCTAAAAAGGGTATTGAAAATTATTAATTTTCAACACAAAGTTGTTCATGTTTCGACAAACAAATGAGAAGATTCGGCGAATTGTTATTCATTAATCTTCCAGAACTACAATTATATATGTATACGAGTAATATAAAAAGCATTTTTTCTTTTATTACACAAATATGTATAGCATGTCAAACTTGTTACACTCACTAGTTGGACAACTGCATTTTAAGAGTCGTTTAACACTCTGTAAGCTTTCATTGCATGTTAAATCACAAGATACGTTCGCCTCTCTTCCTAATGTATCTGCTAAATTATTTGTTAATCAAATGCAAAACTTTCAAAAAACTCTGAGTTGTGTATACAATGTAAACCTCGTGTTTTGATATCTGTTTTGAATGTATATATTTATAAATTATAGAGCTGCAATTGTTTGAACAGTTGAGCGGGATTTTAGTCCAAAAAACTGCCGACAAATGAAATCATGCATTCCTTATTCATCTCTTTTCGCTGATATGGGAAGTTGGCGAATCTAATTATGTGCTTCACAATTTACTCTCAAAATTGAACTTCAGAAAATTTCGCGAAAATTTGTCATTCGTCGTCAAACATTGTTGATGGAGATTTGTTTTTATCTCCGAAGAGGAATCATTTGTTTCCTTCCAAAAATGCATTTAAATGAACTTGTCGTGTAAAATGTGATCGTTGTAACAAAGTATCTTAAGTTTATTATTCTGAATTAGTTTATGTTCACAACAACTTTGATTCGATGTTTACCGCATGTAAACATTTTTAAAAAATTAAAAAAAGCGAGACCCGGTGTGATGAAAAGCCATTTCTATATCGATGTAAACTACATGTACGTGTACATGGAAAATGTATCTAAATTAAATGCAATGTACACTATCTTTATATTTTCAATATAGTACTCCATAAGACAAACTTCTGAATGCTAATTTCAAAACTATGACGTTCATGCAGCATATTTATAACAAAACAGATGTATATTTTCGTTTCTTAAATCTAAAGAATAATCTGATTGATGACGGGGGGAAAAGGGTACATGAAGCTAGTTTTGTCAGAGTTTTGCAACCGAATGCAGTGGGCGTATTTGAACAATAAACACATGCATCACATGCCACATGAAGCGCACGTGATTTACACGCTCTGTAATTCATTTTTGTCGTGATTCTTACTTGGTGCTCATTCTGTTTTCAATCCCTCAATCAGTTGAAGTACTGTCCCATTGACAAAAACCTGGGTGTAGTTATTGGGAAGGTTAAAAGTGGACCAAGCATGGCTATTGTGTCTCGCCGAAATAATAGAGTCAACAGTAAACTACAATAGATAGATTTGTGGCAGGCCGATCGTGCGTAATCGGGAATTGGAGTAAAGTCATTATGTACGAGTATTTGTAATAAATTATTGATGGAGAGGAATATTAACGTCTCTGTGTGCATAGTTAAGTGTGTGCATTAGATACTTGAAAATCTGGAATAATAAGATGTATGTATGCTGATGTAAATATGTTAGTAATATAATCACAAAACGAACCATTTTTGTGTGCAAATTAAACATTTTGAAAAGAAATCGACTGTCACTTATTCACTCGTTTAATTAAAATACTTAATATAATAATAATAATAAAAAAAGATATCAATTTACCTGTGTGTACCATTGATGAATTAAATTGACTAATATATTAGGAGAACCCCGATACTTTATTCACTAAGTAAACATAGATCAAATTTTAAAAATCATTTTTATTCCCATTAACAAGTTGACTATTTTTGCTAGATATTTCCACAAAATAACACCCAATGTGAATATTTGTTTTCCTTTCGAGACACATTGAATTTCTATGCATTATATCGTAAATACATTATGATACAAAAACAAATAAAAACAGGCAACATATTTGCAACACACGTGTGCATTTAGCAAATCAGTAATTTTTGTGTTTAATTATCTTATGGTTTTTAAGCACTTAGCGTATACGATAAACGCTTTATGTCATGTAACCAAAACTATTACGCAATCGGATGCTTAGTCAAAGCGCTACCTATGTTTAATAAAAGTACTGATAGTAATGAAAGCTGGGCCTTTTTGATGTGTGAATAACACATTTTTTTAATCTATTTTAAACTAATATAGTGATTATTCTTTTTAATGAAGCAAGCATTTACTGGTTTTTGATCCAGAGTTTGGTAATGAAACGACCTGTTTAATGACAACAATTACCTGGATCAGTAGTTAGAAAGAAAAAAAAAATATTTCGAGAAAAAGTAATATTGTAGTACATTGCATCATACAAGGGCATCGTCCTCTGGTTGTATGCATTAGAATTAGGCTCGTAACCTAATATGCATACCCGATGATCCATACCGCATTTTATGGTAAAAATCTTAATAACAATTTCTTATTAAAAACTCATCAACTTTGTGATCGCAAGTCGTAGACACTACAACTGTCCAGATACACTTTTATGAAATTAATTAGACGCATATTGTGCGTGTTCAAATGGAGGAGACTAGTATAATTTACACTCGACTTCTGGGTTATTTTATTTTTTTTAAAAATCCGAAAAGCTATTTATAGCGGAAGGATTAAATCACCCTATCTTTTATGATGTCCGACGTGAAAAATGTATGATTTGATTAATTAAAAATGCAGTTCATACTTGGCACAATGTAAGCTATGAAATGAGACAAAATATTGATTGTTTGTGAAACTCACTAAAACTGCTCTAAAAAAGCCAGCTATGAACTTTATCGGGTAATAGGTTTAATTGCACCAACACTCAACACTGCGATCATTTTGAGTAGGAGTCGCTTTCTGCGTTTTTTTGTCTGTGTGTTCTTTTTTGGTTTTAGTTTTTTGGTTTGGGGGGTTTTTTGTTTGTGTTTTTTTTTTGTTTTTTGGGTTTTTTTTTCCTGACTAAACTATACATGGACAATTTATTTCCGTTTAAATAGACAGTGCTCTTAAGCATATTATCTGCATGCATTCCTTGTCTGTGTGAATTTTTGAGTTGCTTTAATATCATTCATCGATCGTAATTATGGTTTTCCAATGACTAAGCCTTGATTTGCAGTGACATTTTATATAAGGTAAAGAAATTCGATTTTTAAAACTTCGGTGGCTAGGTGGATGGTAGAGGAATTCGTCGATTAAAAACTGTCTATGGCTATTTAAAGTACATGTACTATTATTATTTTGTTTATGCGTTACGGTGCCAATGAGCGAAAACTTTATTTTTTTCTTATCATTTAGGTATTACAGATCAAAGTTAAGTCTAGCTTCTTTCAGAATAGATTTTAAATGCGAATATTTCGAAATATTTATCATCAATGCGTTTATACGTGATATGTGATACATGATCTATGCTGACACTTGTAAATAAGGACTCCTATTCTGCATAAAGCCAGCAAGTAATTTAAGATTGCAAATCTTTTTGAAAATAATCAGAATAATTTGAATCTAACTTAATATTGTACGCTAAATTAATTGATTTACACAGTTTTTTCCGTCTATTCATGTTACATGTTTGCAAGTAATGAAATTACTGAATAAATTTCTAGTATATTACGGACGTATTTTGCATGATAAATCATATTTTATATTAATTTGTACCTATTCACCAAATTACAAAAGCCCATTAAGAATCATTAATGTTACAGAAAATGAAATAAAAGGCATAATAACGCACAAAAGGCGAAATAACGCCGTCTTAAAAGGCGTTAAACGCGGAAAAAGGC
The DNA here is from genome assembly GCA_016163765.1 of Magallana hongkongensis. Classification (NCBI taxonomy): domain Eukaryota; kingdom Metazoa; phylum Mollusca; class Bivalvia; order Ostreida; family Ostreidae; genus Magallana; species Magallana hongkongensis. The sequence continues at coordinate 54,447,982 of WFKH01010211.1, read as the reverse complement.
GTTATAATGCAAAAAAAGGCATCATAACGCCTTTTGGAAAGGGGGGGGGGGGCTAGCTGGAGAAGTGATACAATATATTTTTTACTACATGCATTATCTTTGTTTCGCAATTGTATTCGAATTTGATAAGTCATTTTTTTCCAAAGATTGTTAGGACCCCTACATGTAGCTCTAGTCGCCCCCTCCACTCACTTACTCACAAATCTAGATTTTCACATGCATGGTCCATGTAATAAATAAATTTATTTTACACCTGTCGCATGTACAGGTCACCTACTTAAAATTTTCTATAATCTATTGATCTATTGAAAAGAAATCTTCCTTTCTGACCGGGACGCAAAGCGAATCTTTCAGAAGTAAGCTAAACAGTTGCCGGGAAACGTTGTACAGGGCAGTCCAATAGATCGAGAGAGGTTTGTGATCTTAAAGTTTACTTCTTCTCTTCTTAAATGAAATTTGTCGACGTAAGAATTTAACACATCCCCGAGAGAATTTTATGGGAATTTATCTATAATGTTGAAATTTAGGTCGGAATTGATTCGTGTAATGGAGCTCGGGGTTTACGGACTTTTTTTTTCAAAGACCCCCAATAATAGCATTCTTTTTTTTTTTTTCTTTTTTTTAATTGCAGTGAGAATTCGGTTTTCATTACTATGATCATGTGTATCAATCCCTTAATTTAAAAGTTAATGTTAAAAGATTGCGTAGAAACTCGTAACTTACATATTTTCCCATTGGCATAACTGTACATAGATTAATATATAGATTTTGGGGAGATATATAGATACAATGCTTAACTTTATTAAGACGGATAAACATATTTTGGAGAGTGAAATTGATCATATAACTATACATAGACGGATCAAAGAAATATACAGTTTAATGTAGATGTCAACTATAACACGTAGAACGGCAAACAGATGTAGCCAGTGGTGGAGGAATTCTTGCTATTTGAAAATGCAACCACACATGGATGATAGAGTAAATGCAATGTAAACGGCAATATATGATTAAATTCATTAACGATAATTCGCTGTGACTGATTGTATGTATCGGTTTAATTGGTTAATTGGAATTGTTTAAAAAATAGCATAAAGTTTGGTTGCCATTTCATAATTTAATCATTTTTCTCGTTTGCCTTTAAAAAGATGCTGCACAGAAAATTTGTGAATTTTTCTAGAACAATGTTTCTTGCTCTAGTTCGCGCAATAATTTGAGTATAAACAAAATTATTTTCGTTTAGTAATTATCTATGCAGCTTAAGTATGTACTTCCTCTTTAACAATATAACTTAGGTATTTTAAAGTGCATGCAATAAAAAGAACTCTGAAATCTTAATTAAGACTTGCGTGTTTCAATGTGCGGATTGCAAAAACAGGGACGTCTATACGGAATGTTAAAAAAGGCTAGGGCGAGGCTTAACTACATGTAATAGTTAATAGAGTTAATACAAATTAAAAGACAGAATAAAACATTTGCTTGGATTTAGCATTATTTTCTTTTCCCAGTTACCATAGACGAAATACATTTGTTATACTCATCCAAAGCGGTTTTTATTTAAATGACATTAAAATGAAGGAATTTACACCTGAATCATTTATCCTACATGTAATGTGGCTTTTTATACATATATAACATTGATTCGAAGAGGCAGGGCGTTATATATTTACGACACTTATATAAATGCTGGCTTACATGTATCTGTTGTCAAGGTGAACGAAGAGGTTAAAATCTATTATTATACTTTCATGTTAAATACTGAAATCTGATTAGTTAAGACGCAGTTGATAATACGTTCTATTTCCCTCGGCGTTAACAAAACACTTGGCAACGGGTAACATAACGAATTGTTACATGCGCGTAAATTATGCGCGTACGGTTCGCCGTAGAATTCGCGTCATTTCTATATAAAAGCAGCGATATTTTCTCTAAAATTAAGACATTCAGTATAATAAAATAAAAAGTGCCTGTTTGGGAGGGTAACAGTTGAAATTGACACCCCTCGAAAACCATTGTCAACCTCCGCTTCGCGTCGGTTGACAACAGGCACTATTTATATAATGTCCGCATCAAAGAGATCAAGAAATTGAAAACCTGATATATTTTTCTTATATAGCCATGCATGGTAAATACTATATGAATAAATAGCATTATTATGTTTGATTGAAAAGATGCACAAATAACATCGGTCTGAGAGCTTGAATTGATGTTTGTGAATTCATCAAAAATTATATGAAAGTCACTGATAAGATTAAAATCTATATGTTAATCACTTTGTGTTTCTAAAAAGGTGATTTTATAAGATATTACCATATGAAAGGAATTTCCGCTTTTATTGATAATTATAACTGCGTTTATAGTTAAGTGATTTTGTCGAGTGGTTTAAACTTTGTTAAGATGACAGTTTAAAGAGGCTCTAGAGATTGAGATATTTTTTAGATCATTCTGCGTATTATATCTAATAAAGAATGAAATATTTCCTTCTGTCTTCTCGCTACAAGTGCATTCAAACCATACAAAATTCTCTACTAAACTTCCCTGTAATTAGTAATTCGATCGCTTTGTTTATCAATGGTGCTCTTTGACCGCTTTGTTGCCACACCTGTTACAACGCACTTTGAAAAATTACGCACTTTGAAAAATTTTTTCAAAGTGCGTTAATTTTGGGACCAAGTCAACGCACTTTGAAAAAAAATTATTTTTTTTCAAAGTGCGTTGATATCGTCGATATTAACGCACTTTGAAAAAAAATTGTTCAGGGTTTAGTCGAAATAATATATATTTTTAGATACAATAAATAATTGTTTTAACCTTGTGTATCTTAATAGGATATATTTTAGAAAGAACCCACTTCATTCTCAACTAACTTGATAAACAATTTCTCTATTAGATTTTTCTTATCTCAAAAGCTTACGTAGTTTGACAATTTACATAAAGAACAACTCGGGAGATTTGAATTATCCAAATATGACATAAACTGCATCGCTTAGCAACTGCATTTTCCTTTTTTGTGTATGCAGCAAAATTACTAATTATCTGGTACATTGTGACGTGCCAGAAACGAAAATTATTTAATTTATTTATTGATAATGGAGATAATGTATAAAATATTTCAAATGTCTTCAATTGCATATGCTTTTAAACAAACATGATGTGAAAAAAAAAGATAGTTAGTTATGGTTATCAAGAACAATATGACCTTTTAGAGGATCAGTGCGAGAAAAAAAAACTCACACCCTAATGCTTATTTTTAAGTTTATAGTAATTTAATGTTTGTCAATATACATGTAATTTTTTATATTATGAAGCGATTTATTTGATTAGAATTTGAAATGAGGGTCTATGTTGAAACACTTATGGATTCTTTAACATAACATTGGAGAAATTATAATTGTTTGACCAGCTCGGTTTTTTTTTCAATATCACTGTACTAATTTAGAACAAAGCGTATTTCTTTTTCCGATTTTATACATTTACTCTAAGTTTCTGAATATCATATATGTTTTGGAAGGAAAAAGGAAGGGTAGGGGACCTTCTTCCTGTAATCAATGAAATGAAGTACTGGTAATTGACCTGTATCTTTGGTTAACCCCCACCCCCACCCCTATCCCCGTTTTTAAAGACGGTAAATTAGATTCATTAGTGTTAACAAATCATCATACTATCAACAAATTAGGAATTTATTCCAGAATTTGTGATTTATACATTTTTTTTTCAAAGTGCGTTAAGTGTCTCGATACTAAAAAATGTTGATGTACCTTCATAACGCACTTTGAAAAAAATTTTCAAAGTGGGTTAACTTGGTCCAAAAATTAACGCACTTTGAAAAAATTTTTCAAAGTGCGTTGATTTTGTCCAAAATTTAACGCACTTTGAAAATTTTTTTCAAAGTGCGTAATTTTTTCAAAGTGCGTTGCCACACCGCTTTGTATCTTTTTTCTAGCTCTTGAGAAAAACATATAATAGGAATTATCGATATACATGGCGATAAAGCTTACACTTATTGGATTTTATAAATAAGGGGGAAGAAAATGGCATAACTTTTTTCATATTTTCATTATGTTTATTATTCTTAAAAATCATATTAAGTGTTTTGTTTTTGATCTTCCTGTCCATAATAAATATACTCATGTCTTCTTATCCAAAATGAAGGACATATTTGTGGATCGTGGATATTAAATGATCTTAAAAAATCAAATATTTTGCCCTGAAACATAAAAAGAAGAAAAAAATCTATAATCTTCTAGGGACGACTTATTTATTAAATATGATGAACTTATATTACTTTCATTTTTGTTTTGTATGTTAACTAGTAAACATATAAATATATTTTTTTCTTTTTTGGTCGCGAGGGAGGGGGTGGGTGGGTTATTAATCGAAAAAATTAATTTCAAGTTATTCGTAATGTTAATTAAAAAGCTTGACATACTTCCTACAAAGAGTGCATGGAAATTATATTACATGTATAATAGACAACTATGACTCTGTTTGTATGTACCTCTCCATTTATCCGCTCTCTTGCTGCGATTTGTGTACTTGTATACATTTTATGGCTTGTACACTGATAACGGGGTTAGTGGTTATTAGATACTGGAGAAATATAACTGTCACCGTTTCAATGAGGATAGATAATGGTACACAATGGGATCCTGTGTCAATACTGTATTTGTGACACAGGGGTGTGCCAACAATGATGTTTAAGTGATATGCACGTTGATTAGACGTGTTGATTAGACACCCCTTTCTCTTTCCGCCCCCCCCCCCCCCCACAATCAAACAAAACAAAAAAAAAAAAAAAAAACAAAAAACAAAACCAAACAAAAAAAAAAAACGAACCAAACAAACAAA
>WFKH01010211.1:54347767-54362199 GCA_016163765.1 Magallana hongkongensis | reverse complement strand
TAATATAACAACCAATATAAAATTTCCATCCATTTTAAAATCAAAAAAGAACTAGATGTGTCATAACACTATGAATGGCCCCGCATGTGACCAAAAACATGCGATAATGATTAAGATAATGATTGGAAAGTGAATGATGACGGAATGACAGAAAGGATGGAAGGATGGAATGACAGAACGGGGGTAATACTATATGCCCCTGCCATTTCAATATTTTATCTGAAGATTTATGGAGTATGTGCTTTGTCTTGTACCTGTATAAAAATGCTTAGACATGCACATACTTAAATTAATTATTAAGATTCTTGATGCAGATTCAATTAGAGACGACTAACAAAATTTGATCAAAATAGTCCATATAAACAATGAGCTTTTTCTTCAACTGAACAAATTAAACATGTTAACGTCTAGAGTAAACCAAAAGTCATGCATATTGACAATGACGCTTTTTCATGCATCTTACATTCAGAAGATATTCATGACCCTGATTTTTTTGTGCAACTGAGGAAGCGACCCGGTAATTGAGATTTGCAGATCCTGATAAATGCAGAGACTTTGGTGCTTTAGAGGTGACTATCTTATTGAAAGCTTCATTTCCCTGTGTACTGCCAAGGTAGGCCAACTTTTGGGACTGTTTCCTGTATGTTTCAAAGAGCTGGTCCAGAGCAAGTTTAAGGGACTCATCTGTGAGTGGTCTGCCAAATGGTAGAGACTTGTATCTGCTCTCAGGGTTTGATTTGAAAATGCACCATGTATCAATACAGCCATCATGATTTCAAAAAGCGTGATTTGTTATCGCCTTTAAAGAAATATCGAGGCTTTCTGGGTTTCCCTTGTTTTGAGATATGGCATAATTAAAACATTTTGAGATGTACTTAATGACTTTCCCTAATAGAGATTTGTGGGTTTTTTGCAATGAATACAGGGCAGATGAGAAATTTTTCTGCACATGATTTCTGTCGGATTCTTTCTTAATATCATGTGACTCTGCTTTCAGGCGACAAACAGTAGTAGTATCATCACCAGCAACTATTGTGCCTGGTTTGATTCCTTTCTCTTTCTAGCTGCAGGTCTGTAGCTCCCGGTCTGAAAAAATTTGGATGGACGACATGGGAGCTACAGGGCCACCCATTGAAAAAATTGTATATTTATTGCGCAGAAAAACATGCGGTAGTTTTCGACTAATTAACCTTATTTATACGCAAATTCTGTGAAACAATTAGTACCATTATATTCTTCATGCAATTTACTACTGATATCGTCTCTTCACTTGCCTCAGACTTTCTCTGAATTTTTTCAGACCGGGAGCTACAGAACTGCAGCTATTCTCTTCAAGTCTTTAACCATTGACACTACCATGTCTGACTTCATACTTTTAGCACTTCCTTCATAATTCTTTCTACAATCATGGGCTACTGGTTTTAAATCTGCTTTTTCTGCATTTTCACAGACACGACAGGATTTTGAGCGTACTGCATAATTAATTATTTTACCTGCCTCTGCTCCAATCATAGAACAATGGCCTAAAATATGGACAGTTCCCGTTAATATTTTACATATCTTTTACTCTTGCATACAGGGTTAATTTTGCCCCACAATTTTTTCACTCTTCTACCATTGGAAACAGCTAGTTTTTGACAATGAGTGTGAAAAAAGGGGAAAATTAAATCAGGAGATGAATATTTATCTGTATAATACAGTATCTGGTATCAAATCTTTTATATTATGATGAATTTAAGTCTTAATATATCATAATCTAAGAAATGTTTGTATGCACATACCAGATAAACTATCATAAGAGCAACCACTGCCCCTTTTCTGCCACCCTGCATCAACACTAGCAGTAATAGCATCAGTACCATGATTCCTGAAAGATATGAACGAATTACATAACTTGTAAATCATTAATCAGTAGTGAACTTCCCACTTAAGAGTTATAGTATTTCAAAATATTTACAAAAGATATTTACAAAAGATTAACAAAAGACTCAAATTCTAATAATACTATGATGTATAACATATACCGGGTACTATTTTTTCATATATAGAAATAGAGAGAGAGAGGGGGGGGGGGGGGGCGGTTCTCCTAGAGAAGAAAATTGAATTTAAATAATTACTTATGAGTCTGTAGTGTCTCATGTGATAGGGAGTCTATCATGGATTCTTCTGCGATTTCCTCAATAGTCTGTCCAGCTTCCTTTATTCTCTCATTTAAAAGGCGGTTGCTGACAGGTGGAATATTGATGCAGGCTAAAAAGTTGTTGACCTGGGATGCACTCATTCCTGTGTGCACCATTGCTACAAGAGTAAAATTATGAATGGGGTAAAGTTATAAAATGGGTACCGGTAAATGACACAAATGTCAATAGTCAAAAATTTACACTCAAAAATGTTTCAATTGCATGAAGATCATTAACAAATGTTTCAATTTCTAAGTTTATCATCTAGAATGCATTGTTTTATGGACATAGCTACACAAGTCTTTGTTACCTGTAGCTAACTTTGTGTTGGCATCCCAAACTCTGCCATGTTTCTTTCCAGTTGAAATCTTGTTTACATGATGGCAATTAGTATTGCTACATGGTACTAAAAAATTAAGAGTAAAATGTGCATGAATAAATATTTACAGCCTCCTTGGTTTCATTTAGTTATATCTTATAATGACACTTAAATATTCCATTATAATTATTTTTCAAATTAAGACTCTATACTTATGCAGTTATTGTATGTACATGTACATGTATATAAGTATTCAACATGTTCAATAAGTGACTTACAATTTGAACCTAGGTCTAGCAATTAACTTAGACTTTCCACATTCATTTAATTATTAGGATCAAAGACAACACCATTATATAACAGCATACAAAGAATTAAGAAAATGATAATTGATACTAACTAATAAATTAGATATCACATGTATGAGAGAGAATATAACAGTATCGATTATCTTTCTGAAGTGTGGAAAATCCTATACCAGGAGCACTTATCATTTAGTTTTATTGAGAAACAGTGTTTCATCCTAGACATTACAATACATATTGACTGTACAATATTGCATTGCCCTGGAATACATGTATATAATCAATGCAGACATATTTGACTCGACCGTGATTGTACATGTGGTGTGTTTTAATTATTAATGCAAAATTTATAACTAAGTAAATTATTTGGAGGGTGGATTTCTTTAAACTGTCTCCTGAGTAAAATGTGATTAAATGATTACATGTAATACATGTATTGTTGCAAATTGAAGTAGGCCTAAGTAGATTTACCAACATCCCTAGAGAATATTGATTATGTAATAGATGTAATTCAAACAGTAGAGATGATGAAAATCAATTTTTGATTACATGTGAAAAATATGATCACCAAAGAAAAGAAATATTTCAGTAAATTAAAAGAAAATTTTCAAAATTTTAGGCTTTAGATAATAAACAATTAACTTGTCAACTTGTCAAGTTAAATCTGTTTCGATGAAATTGAAGAGTCACTTTCCAAATACATGTATAGACAATGCTGCCTAATTCATTCCTAATTTAATTAGCTGTTAGCTCACTCAGCACTCTTTGAAGTGTGGTTGATTAAATTGCATTGTATCGTCAATACAAGAGTGATAATTCAGATCAATGGATATTTCGATCAGTTTGGTTTGGAATGAAAGTTTGTTTGTTGGGTCTTTTTTTTTTTAATTTACATTTATTCACATAACACAATCATTCTAATGCATACATGTACTTAATTTGTATATATACCTATCAAGAAAGCCCAGAGTCCAGAAGTCACAATGCCAACACAATGTGACAGATGTAAGGGCACACTGCATTCTTCACAGGCCCGCAGCCCTTCTGCAATCACACCAAGTTCAACTACTCGCCTGCCTTTTGTCCAATCTAAATCTGTTCGAGGCTCTGATTCGTCTATTATTATGTCGTCTTCGACGTCAGACAGTGTATACTAGCTCGCTTCGTAAAATAATCATTGAAAATAATTGTGTTCAGAATAAATAGAAGTTGTCGACCAGCGATTTTGTAGACGATGTAAAACTTTATCCAATTTTTCTGCTTGCTTTTTACTTTTAAAACCAATTCCTCTTCGCTTGTTTATCTTCCCCATGTTGTTTATCTCTTACATGGTGACTTACCGCAAACCATATTAAGTGTCGTAAAGTGCAGGCAATAAGTCAAAAACGTAAACCAACCCAGTAAAAGGACGTTTAATAGTTTTATTTTATACAATATTCAATATCTTTTCATATCCATAACAAAATAAATGTTTTATTGGAAATTATTTCAGAATAACGACAATTCGTATTCAGAAAAGTTCCGGATGCGCAGACTGTTCAAAATCGTGACGAGTGAGATACCTTAATGCTCACATTACTCCTGAATGTAGATGCTTTATCATGTTTATTTCAGCTTGACCAGAATATATAAAGTTATACACCAAACAAAATTCAGCTCAATATATGAACACTATTCAAGTCAAAATCTTTAAGTTAGTCCAAATACCACAACTTGTTTACAGCTAATGTGAAGTGGGTTTTTTTTTCAGTTCAATAATGTACACTTACCAAAGAGAACAACCCAGGCCCACCCCCTGTCGATGGGGTACAACTCCTCCCTCGACCTGTCTGTATCCATGTCTCTCCTCCTCTCAATCAACAATTAGCCAGTCAACAGTTCAGTGGTCAATGCTTTAAAAATAGGGGGTGCGTTTTTTGTTATATCCATGTATCAGAAGTCATATCAGGTCTGAAAGTGAAATAAAGAAAGCAAATTAATTTGAAATATATTTAAAGCACCGAATTCATTAAACCTTCCCAAAAAGTGCACTATAATTGTCTTGCCCTGTCTCATCTTGAAATGTTTACACTGCTTAAACCAATAAAGACTCCACTGAAAAGCATGCACATGAATTACATTCTTGATCTGACCAGCAAAGTTAACACAGGTGTAACATAGACATAGTTTCTGTGCTCAAACGTGCATCTTCTTGCTTTAAATACAGCATAACTCTCAAATGCTTAAGAATTAACCCAGATTGATCTCTTGTATGAACATTAAAATGTTCTACATATGTACATAATTTTTTATGTACCTTCAATTAAAAATCTATAAAAATTATCTCAATTGATTTCCCACTTTTTGAGAACATAACAAATCCTTAATGTACATGTAAGAAGCAAATGACTCATTATCACAGTTGACACTGTCTCTCTTATCTAACTCTTGTCGACCACTAACTGGTTAACACAGAATGACTGATTACTGAAGAGCCAACATGTTTGTTTAAGATTATATGTCATTTTGTCCCAGGTTATCAATTGACATAAAATTTATCTAATATCATGACAACATTTTTTTTTACCTAATGCCAGGTCTCAAGGTTTCATTGAAATTGATGCAAGTGTTGCTTAATGTCAACTTATAAATCATTGGATATTTCTTCATAATTCATGTCCAAAATCCAGATCATGGGATATCTGTGTTTAACTGACTTCAATTATTTGTTACCATTTCACATGATTTATTTCACCATCATGATGCAATTTATCTTAATGGAGAGAGTATTAATATTGATTTTGTACCTATGAGAACTGTGTATAGCATAACAACAATTAACATGCACTTAAAGGGGCGTAATCATGATTTGAGCAGAAACTTTTCAAATATTATTTTTTTCCACTTTTAATGTTTAAAATGCTTTTATACAGCATTGTAAACATCAAAAATAAAAAAAAGAAAATTTGAAAAGCTTCACCTCAAATAGTGGTCATGCCCCTTTTAGCTCATCTGCATGAAGCTTCCATTGAGCAGAACTGAAAACCAAATCAAAATACACCAGCTGAAAAAACTGCCCGTGTCACTACTTGAAGATTAAAACTGCTGTTTTAATTTCTAGGAATTCTTTAAAGGATGTATGTTCGAGCTGCAGGTTTTTATGTACTTATAAATACAATGATCACTCATTATCTTCATAGCCCACATGAATCATCAAAGATATATTAAGGATTTTATCCTTTTAAAATTATATTTACATCTTTCTTTAACAAATTAATGAATTGAATGTAAAGAGAAAGTAAAAGTAACTAAATTATTGTTAACGTACATCAGTACGTCAAATTAAAGAAATAGCCAATCATTCTTTTGAGTCTCAGTTACTTCATCTTGATTATTTAGTTCAGTCCATGGTTTTTCTTAGATTGCATGCTGAAGGTTTCGACCGATTGATAAACTGATTAGAACTGGATCGCATGAATTCAGCTCTGTCAGTTTCTATAGAGCTATTAATGACAATTGAATTTCTTAAGAAACAGAGGAGAAAATACTTGGCTGATGTACCAGTAAATATATGCTCTAACAGCTTCAATGATGGTACATCAATGTGATTTTTAAATTAAAAAAAACAATTCGTGTTTCTGCACTACTATGCACCTTATTATCTGTACAGTAGCTATAATTACACGAGTTGTCATTCCCTAGCTGTCTCATTTAACAGAGGACAGATGAAATATTACAGCTTTAATGAAACTCTTGAATGCAAATATGAAAACACTGGATTAGCTGGATTAATCGATGATGTTTTATGAGATGCATGGCTGTTGTTCAGTCTGTTGATTCGTGCTAACAAGATAATTCAAGCTTCGCTCTACTTTCGATTTAACCTTATTTAGTATTTTTTACACAGAGAAGTTGTTACGTTTGCGGGTACAGTATAGATCTATAGATCCGCTGTACATTGGTTTCTCTTTACTTATTTCAGTGATAACATGTAAACTGATTTGGTTATGTAAATATCATCATAAACTTAAACAGCTTTAGTTAGTTATTTACACCTTCTAATCACTGACAAATATTTACCATGTTTAACGAATCACCAAACACACCAACTCTCACCGGATATACAACTCGGAAGGGACAGTTGTGGTGTTTGTGGACTTGTTATGCGTACAACCTATCTAAGGTGTGACGTCAGACAGCGGGAATTGTGCACGGACCTCTATCTCGCGGGCTCCCTTGTCGAGGATGGACGTGTCCCGGTGCATGGCGATGACTTGTGAACTCTTGTGGATGAACCTATGTTTTATGTGTATTTGTATGTTGTCTGTTTGGCAATAAATACTATACAGTAAAGAAGGATTTCCGTTTCCCGTGCGATTTCCGAAATTTCGGTGTGGTCCCCGACAGGCTATTCGATATTAAACAAAAACTAATTATGTATATTATTAAATTTTAATTTTGAAGTGTATTTTGTTACATACCTTATATACCCACTGCCGTTATTGTTTTTTTTTATTATTTTATAATTAATTTATTACGTAATCCTAAGTGATTGTTACATGTACCTCTATTCTCTTTTGAGAAGTGGACAGGCATAAGTGGATGTATGCTATGCCTGTCCCATTCTCAAAAGAGAATATTGTTAACTCATGCATGTAGGATTTTTTTTTCATTACAAACCCCCTCCCTCCGTGATCAACCTGTTCCTCATTTTGAATTTGCCCCATTTTAAAAAGTCCCTTGCACATTATAAGTCGGAGTAGATTGATTAAACAGTTTTATCAACGGGGGTCTTTAAATTAAAAAAAGTATGAAACTATGAAAGTGACACTTTAGCGAAATTAATACATTTTACAATTACAATCATTTGGGGTATTCTGAATTACTTTTTTCAACTTGGTTACAAAATATATGATTGTTTAATAAAAATCAAGGAGCCATGAAATGAGAAATAAAAAGTAATTCCCACTTATCAAGATTGCAATGGGTTAGGAAATCCGTTTATATCTTTATATCCTTTATAGGAATGTCTCCCTTTCTCGTTTATGTTTATGTTCCCGGGGATGGGAAACATGAAATCTGGACAAATATTGGAATTCATTTTGTCATCTATTGTCAATATGAAATGTCAGATTTCTGCTTCCAAACATCACAACATTACAAAATAATGGTGGTTCCCTTCACAAACAGTGATAAACTGATAGAGCGCGCCATGTCGATATAAAAATGACTTATAAAGAACCTCCGTAGAGTTTTTTACATTCAAAAGAAACCGTCGACTTTAAGAATGGTTATTTACGATCTTTTAATTTTCATGGAAATTTATTCTATTACAGCAGGTATGTAGGATAGTAGTAAATACGTATATACCAGCATAAAATGTAAACTATAGCTACAGCACAATTGCATTATATTGATTTCAATTATATGCAACTTGAACAAAATTATTTTTATCAGGACTTGTAAATCTTTAGTAACCAATGCCATACACATATGTATAGCAATTACATGTATACACACATGTATATATTTACATTTTCCAGTGTCTTTGTGATAACACTACGAATCGATTTTGTAATGTATAGTCCAATACAGTTCATCAATGGTTATTTTAATATTTAATCGTACAATTGCTGAAAACTATGTAAATATAAGCAATAAGAAATCATTCTCTGAATATTATGAGGTGATAATTTCGGTCGGGCGTGATCAAATCTATCATAAAGCTCTTCGGGCTTTATTGGATTTGATAACCCACGATCGTATTTGATCACCTCATAATACTCAAAGAATGATTCCTTATTCCTTAAATGAATTACATCCTAGTATTCACATGTGCTCTTACCTTTAGGTGTCCAGTAATATTTTGACATTACCCGGTGTGTTTCCTAGGGTCTGCATTTTACAAAAGAACTTACGACTAAGTTGTAAATACTTTTAGTCTCTTGAAATACTCTTTGATGAACAAAATTTATATAAAACCATTTACTTACAACTATTTTGATTTCTATTATTATATTTTACAGCCATTAAATTAAAACATTGATATGTTTGTGGTTAATAAGCATTCATTAATTTGGTTGCAAGTCGTAAGTTCTTTTGTAAAACGCAGCCACATGGGCGTTCCGTATGCAACTGAGCAAAATTTTGGTTAAGCGAGAATGGAAATATTTTTCTGTATCTTATTTAGCGCCATTAGCGTTAGTAGTTGTATAGGTATTTTATGGAATCAAATATTTGTATAGAATATGTTCGGAAAAACGGTTAATCAGTCAAAAACTATATAGCGCAATTTTTTGTGCACCGTAAATTGCAGTTTTTTTTACTACGGAAGGCACTGTAGCTCCCAGGTCGTCCATCTGAATTTTTTCAGACCGGGAGCTACAGACCTGCAGCTAGATCGGTTGGAGATTCTGAAGTGAAATTTGTTAGGTGTCCCTATTAATTTTTGCGCTTCATTTTTCTTTCTATAACAATGTCTATTCTATTATTCAGTAACTTCATATCATCCCAATCATTGTCCAATTTTTCTCATACCCAGTAAAACAAAATGGTTTAGCAGTTTCTTCAAAAATATGATCAAAAAAAAAAAAATCAATCAGTGAACTTCAATCTTGGAGAATCATCTGAATGATTAACCAAACAATTAATCTGTCTATCGGCATTGTTGATAATAATGAGATATGCACAACTAATTTATCTTCAGCAAGAATAATTGTGTAATTTTCTCAATAATTAGTTAGTTTAGTTTAGTTTATTAGCTCAAAACCACATGGTTTGTAGGCATTGTATAAATACATTTATATACATATAATCAGTGTACACAAATTTAGCAGTACACAGACACATCTGCCACAAATGTACAATGTAATAAACACATAAACATAAATATATAATACTTATATTATCACATTAGGACGCAAATATACATATTAATTAAAGCAAATTATTTCTATACTCTGTGGCTTTCTGAAGAAAAATACATAGTTTATTTAATTTACTTTTCTTATTTCTCAAACTAAGCAGCTGAACAAGATTGAAACAAGAAGGCTTTGACCAGTAATAATTTTTGATATTAATACACCGTAAATGACTGTACTTCGGACATTATAGGATGAAGTGATATTCATCTTCAATCCTATTAAGAGCACAAAATCTACAAATGCGACGCGGACGTACAGTTTGATTATACCGACCTTGTTCAATTGCTAGTCTATGTGCAGACAATCTATATTTTGTCAGATAATGCACAATATTTTCTGATATACATTTTTTTAAGATAATACTGGAGACCAAAAGGGTCGTACAAATATTTGTATAAGTAACATTTAGAAGAACTTGCAAAGAAAGCGTCTCTTTCCTTGACAAAAACATCAAAAAGTATTTGCTTAAATCTCTAAAAACAGTTTTCTTTGGTTTAGAACATTTTGTGCATACCAAACATTACTAAAACCAGCCGAACACAACAAATCTTTTACCATAAAAATCCAAGAATTTTCACACTGGGTGGAATACATATCCTCATATATGTTTTTAATATACAATTTCGCGTATTTAAAATTTTTATCCAATATTTCAGTATTTTTAACTTTCTGAAAGTAATTAAAGGCAAACGACCCAGTTCAGTATATATCATAAAATTGAGCGTGGAACTGAACACTCTTAGTATGAGTTTACAGAATCGAGTATGGACACGTTCAACGTCCTTTCCTATATGAAAACCTCACACCTCGGCACCGTAATTAAAGACACTGGAGACATATGTATCAAACACTTTTAGTTTCGATTCAATATTCAAAAAATTTTCCTTACATGTTTTAAGTACACATGTTACCAAACATGCATTTGCTACCTTGTTGAGCCAGTATCTTTTGTGTTCGATTAAATTTACCATTAAAACTCAAGGTCATGCCTAAATAATTAAAGCTATTTACAAGCTCGACCGGTTGCTTATTGTAAAACCATTTGTAACTTTTAGGTAGTTTTGATCCTTTTCGGAATACAATAACTTTTGTTTTGGCCACATTTACATCAAAATTCCAACTTTCACAGTAAACATGCAAATTATCAAAAATATTTTGAAGACCCTCCTTAGACTCAGACAGCAAAACCGTGTCGTCTGCGTACATCAAAAGAAACAATGAAATGTCTTTAAGTTGGTTCACATACACTCTTAAGGAGATCAGAAGTCGTTAATGTATAAGGAAGATAAGAATGGAGAAAGTGCCTCACCCTGCATTACTCCCCTTGTGGAAGAAAAGAACTCAGAGAAACCTGTTTTGAACTTCACACATGATTTAACATCACTGTAAAGTTTACGAATAACACTAAGAAGTTTCCCCGTGACTCCGCTTCTAGCAAGTTTATAAAACATTTTGTTTCTGTCGATACTGTCATGTCAAATGCTTTTTTATAATCTATAATACAACTTTTTACCCTTATTAATGTGGTCGCAATCATTCCGTGAAGTGCGAATATGGCATCTACAGTACCAAACCCTGGTTTAAATCCAAACTGTGCGTCAGATATAACATCATTAGCAGAGGACCAATCTAACAGCCTATTACTTAAGACAGATGTAAAGATCTTACTAGCCAGATTACTCACTAGGGTAATTCCTCTATAGTTATTAGTATCGTTAGTATCCCCCTTTTTGTGCAATGATACAATAGTTCCCCATGACCAAACTCTAGGAAAGACAGAAGAATCTAATATACAATTAAATAGGCGTACCAACAATGGCTGGAAAATATCCTTAAATTTTACAAAGTACTCATTTAATAAATTGTCAAGACCCATTTTAAACCATTTAAAACACGTGCAATTTCGTCATCAGAAATATAACTATCTAGTTCGAGAAAAACTGGCTCTTCTGTCTCCAAACTACTGAAGTATCATTGGCCAGATTAGGCACATTTGTATTGTTATCGTTACACACGTCTTTAAAATACTGAAAGAAATCGTAGGTAGTTAGTTGGCTCCTAGTAGACTTCTTACGTTTAAGTATCCTATGAAACTCCCTGGGGTTATTGTCACGTAGAAAACCAAGTTTGTTACCCTCAATAATATTGTTGAGGCGTCGGGTTGGACTTTTCGCACTGTTATTCATGTAGTGGGCAGAGTTGAAAACTACTAATAGTATAACACCAAATCAAAATGACCAAAATAAGTGTAATCTGAAGAAAAGAGAACTAAAAGAAAAAAATATTGGTAAAAGAGGAGTAATAAAAATATATTTTTGATGTGACATATGCAGAACGTGCCTGTTTCCAGGGCTGGAACTTTTACAAAGATCGGTGCTTCAAGGCGTTTAGAGAAGCCAGACCATGGGAAGAGTCACGTGACCAGTGTCGTCTGTTTCTGCACGGAGACCTGGCCAGCTTCACCAGTGCAGACGATCAACATGCTGTTCAGATTGAGGTTGTTCGGGACACCTCCGAATCCTACTGGATCGGACTGAGGGCCAATGTAAGAGTTTTTCTGTACTATTATAAAGGCAACATTAAGGGTTTCCAGTTTACAATGTATCACGATCATAAATGACAATGTGCCACCAAAGTCAGTGAGATGAAAACGTCAAGAACAAGAACTCTCAAAACTCTAAAAGTTCAGTTTTGATGTTTAAAAAAAATCTTGCGAAGTCAAAAAAGCAATTTTTTTTGTTTGCTTTTTTAAGTTTCAGACGAATTATTAGGAGTTAATAAATGGTTTGATTAATAATTTATAAGGTACATGCATGATGTCAGTCTTATCGATATGGTGTAAATTACAATCAGTTTAATTATTACAATAGTATAGGCCTTGACATATCACAAAATAAAAAGTATCATTCAGTCAACTGAAAGGTAGCTTAAAAGTGACCATACAAATGGCAAATTGATGCGTCATTCGAACTGTTTTTGACTTTACGTTACACATTTGATACGTAATGTTATCACACACTCTAAAATGTAAAAAAGATATTCTTTTCATTTCGCACACAGGGATCATTATGGATATGGACCACGGGGGAGGACATTACTGCATTCTCCAGCTTCCCAGACGGCGCCCAGGAACAGATAAGAACAGGTGTACATCATTGTTTAACTAGAACAGAAGCAGTGATGATGTTTTTTATCATTATTAATATAACATAAATCACTCTGAATACATATAGAAATACCGGTATACAATTAACTAGCAACTGCATGTAGTATAGTACGTGTTTGATTAAAAATTGTGCAATCGGAAAAATTGTATAATTCAACACACATATTTTAGAAGTGAATGAAATAGGCTGACTCAAAACATAGACATATACATGTGTCAGAGGGTTATATGTCAATGCTTAAAAGCAGCTGTTATAAAAACAGTTTCAAAATTATATCCATTATGACGTCCCCCAAGCTACGTTAGTTATATTTATAAAACTGTATGCATATATCAAAAAAATTAAAGATTTTATTATTAAACCTAAGACTGGTTTTCTTCTTGTCAAAGGAAACAACACGAATCACATGTGCGTTGAACTTAGGAATAACCTGTGGTCTGGCATTTCCTGTGACGTCAGCTGTTTTTATATTTGTCAATCGTCGACTATTGGTGAGTACACGTTTACATGCACGAGTCGTAGTTCTGTATTACTACCATTGGTTGTACGGATAATTCTTTAAATGCAATATCTCCTATTTTCAAATCAAACTGCTAAGTTTCTGTAATATGCAAACGATAGTTATAAACAACATGCCAATTAAACTGGAAATATTGAGTTCATTGAGCCATGTTTATTGAAAAATTGCATATATGTATGTATGAGAGACATTGCATTCAACGGCTGTCTTTCCTTAATTATATCACTTACTTGTGTATCATATAATAACTATTAACATTGTTTTCTCTTAGACTGTCAGCATGATCTAGGGTGGATGACCACCGTTTCCAAGCATTGTATCAAAGCGATGACGTCATTATCCGGATGGTACGAGGGGCGGGATATTTGTAGGTCCCAGGGCGCAGATCTAGCTCGGTTCCACACCAAAACAGAACTAGACTACCTTCAACAGAATTCTAGGTCCGATATTTTCCTGACTGAATCTTTTAATGAATTTTTAAAAATTAAAAAGCAAATAATGTTTTTTTCCCCCCATAACTTTGAAACTTGCCTAAAGGGAACAATGAAAATCGTTTTATGATACAACAATACTAGACCACAGAAGGCATGCTTTTTAAAGTTTTCAAAGTATGAACTTTTCATTTCAGTATTTCAAAAAATCTGTATTGGGTAGATCTTGGTATATCCGGGTACGTATGTACATGTGTATCTTCATGAATTAATGAACTTGTAACTTTGTACAAAACAATTACTAGTATATACTTACAGCAAGAGTAAGTAGATCTCTCTCTCTCTCTCTCTCATCTCTCTCTCTCTCTCTGTTTAATAATGAAGTGTTCTCTAGATCAAACTGTAGAGGAGTAAATGTCACCCACAGCCACGTGGTGCCGTTTCTTGCAAGCTGCAACGTTCAACACATGCTGTTGTGTGAAATAAGTAAGTTAAAAGACACCTCAATCTCGTAGAGAGTGCATGGGTGGATCCAGAAAATTTTCCGGGGGAGGGGTCCAAAGGATAATTGTGTTTGTTAAAGGGGACATGGGGGGGGGGGGGGGCCG
>WFKH01010211.1:54307797-54329814 GCA_016163765.1 Magallana hongkongensis | reverse complement strand
TATATATATATATATATATATATACATGTTGTTGTTATGTAATGAGTCTTGCTGTTGATTTTAATGTATAGTGTATTTGTCATGTGTACATGCAACAGGGATAAACCGTTTAAATTATATGTTTGTGTATATCATAAAAAAAACTTAAACAGTATACAATACAGTATTTAGGGTTGTAATATTAAAGTGTTTTGATTTCTTTTTATTCCAAATTCATTATAGCAGTCTTCCATTTAATGAAAAGATATGATTTATCAGAAAAGCAAGCCATAGGCCTTCACTTTTTTATTAATTGTGTTTTATGAGAGTGGCCAAACGTACGGATATTGAGAAGATTATTTCTGAAGCTATATAGTTACTTTTTAAAAATGAAATAGTCAAATAAAAACAAATCAAAGTGCAAATCAATGTAATGATTCGCTCTGAGTAATATTACATCATCTAGTGTTATCACAAATTGTGCAATATCTGTTGCACTTTGCTAGCCAGATGACATCATCTATAAAATATTCATAAAATACACAGAAAGAAGCTATAAAATGTTGACATTTCTGAGCCTTCATAGCGATGTGACAAATTCATATCAAATACATAATATAGAAAAAAATATTTTCAGAAAAAATCTGAGAAAATTTACAGAAGATAACATTGGAGTAGACCCTCTTGAGAGCAATGATTTATAAAGTGTCCATATTTTGCCAAAAAATATTTTGCTGTTTTTTTTTTTTTTGCGCCTTCGTTAGCAACGCTGAAGAAACTTAAACATCGATTGTAACGTAAGGGGTTTCGACCTTAACGACATTTCTCGCTCTAACAGCTGCCACTGCAAAAGTTCCATAGGTTTTTTTAATAAATTCAATTATTCAATTTCTGGGAAAACGGATATGTAAATTGAGGCTTCTCGATATAACAATGATACCACTATTCGGTGACACGGGTTAGACTTTAATTTAATCGAAGATATATATATATATATATATATATATATATATATATATATATATCTGAAACACTATCATTCATACAACATGTAACATTTGTTAATGCCTTTCCACAATAACTCCAGGCAATCGTTTCTGTCCAATGTTTTGTTTTTTGTTTCTGTTCGAGTTCAAGGGCAGCGGTGTCAAATTTAAAATCGATGTTCTGTAGAGTTAGAAAGTTGGAAACTGGAAACTTGCGACAACCCCTTCCAATATAACTCGTTCCTTAAGTGGATTCATCATACATAACTATGGAATTGCATAATTCTACTGTTAGTTTGTTTTATCATCATTTCCTGAAATATATATCACTTTACAACTGGATTCATTATACATAAAGATGGATAGGAATAATTTAGCTGTAAGTTCATTTGAAGGCATCATAATTTCATAAAATATATATGACTTCGCAAATCCGTAAACAAGTCGCCATTCCTATTCTTGGGTTCTGATCATTAAAACATACTACAACTTAATATCCAGTAATTTTCGTGATTGTCTACTTTACACTTTTTAGCGATCACTTTTATGTAGCAAAAAATATAATACACAGAAATTATTTCCAGTATTGTTTGCAATAAGAATTTCGAAGCGCAAAAATGACTAACGCAAACAGAAAAGGATAAAAATTCACCCCCATTTTTGCAAATGTTGTGCCACGGGAAAAAAACGGATATACAAGTAATGTTCTTTCAAGAATCGACTTTATTTTTTGGAATTCACTGAATTCAAAATGTTTTGATTATTTTGTTTTTGTTGTAGATAACTTGAAACTTGAAGATGTGACTAGAGAGAATGATCTTGTATTTATTTGACCTAATCCACAAAGAATTTGTATTGTATAATTAACATTAAAGGACAAAGATAAATAATCTGTGATTCATGCTTTATACATCAGTAAACATTGCGTCAGATTTTCAATGAAGTCTGTGTTAATTGACGAAACTTAACTTTTAAGGTGCTGCTTTACAAATAAATGTTTATCCTTACAATACTCATTATCCAAAACAAATACTTTAATTTGTTTTAAGCATATATAGTTATAGATTTTTTCGACATTACGCATAAATGTACATGTACATGCATCTAAAATGTTTGCTGACAAAAAAATACCAAATCCATATATCCCAGTAATACTTAATAAATGCATTTATTTTTTGCGATTTAAATAATACACGTATTATGAACATACATTTAATATATCTACAGAAAATTCAATGTTCTTGCAGGGATCAGAAAATATTGTATAAAATAAAATAGATAATTTCAAATATTAAAACGTACGGTCATTAATGGATTTACGGTAGTGAGTGAGTTTAATAGACCGGTGTTCTTTTCTTTATTGGGGAAATGCCATTTGATTTTGACAATGGCTAGAGAAATCCAATGTTCACTAAGGAGGTTCCTCATCCTTGCAAATGGAATAAAAATCTCTCTCAATTACAGCTAATATTTTCCCCATATTTGTATCACAACTTTATAATTAGCCAAGTCCGTAAAGAAAAATAACATCAGATGTTCAGGATTTGTTACTTTATAGAATTAGAATGTGTCTCCTCGACTGCATTAAAGAAGGAATTGTCTCTCTCTCTCTCTCTCTCTCTCTCTCTCTCTCTCTCTCTCTCTCGGAAGTAGAGGGGAATCTTTAATATAAACCTTGCCATATTCTCGTCAACCTTAAACAGCATGCGTTCATATAAAAGTGGGTGAATTTTTATGTATATATTCTAAACTTGCGTATAATCATTCACTTAAAGGTTAATAGCTATTCAAATATTGCCATAGCAGTTTTTCTTGTTTTCTTAAGACTTGTTAAATAAGGTTTTATGACCATCTTATATATTCACCAACTTATATGTCAGCTCTAACAGATTAAATGTAAGTCCACTGATATATTGCTCACCCCAAGTTAATAAAACCATCTACTGTCAACTAATTATTATTTCATCAGTTGTGATTTTATGAGTATTAACACATTGCCATACGATTTATTTTGTGAAACTTATGTTAGAAATCTTCATCAATTCATTGTCAACTTTAGTTTTTAAAACTTCGTAATTGCTCGTGATACAAGTAAAAACATTTGCATGATTATTCGATCTACAAATATATGCATTCCTTTTTTATCATTTATTTAAAGAAAATAAAATTGTGTTGATGTTTAAAGCCTTGGCTGTAAAAGTACAAGAATTATTATTAATCATAATTAATCTTATGTTCTAAAAAAAAATTGTTTTCTGAAGTTTTGAAATTTTATTTTCATTGAAAAGAAATTACGAGATGCCTCCAGGATACGATGCTTTATGTTTTGTTTCCTATACATAAAATTGACGAAATGAGTAAAGGCTATTTGATATTTACGTCAAATATAATTTAATGGAAGAACATAAAACCACATCTTGGTTGGGGTGTAGTTTGTGCTTTTTGGTCTGCAGCACATATCAAAAAGCTGATGAGCGTTTAAATCAGAACTTGATACGTCGTAAAAGCTGTGCGCCATCGACAATTCTTTGAATTTAAATTTGCGAGATGTCTTACTTTTCTTTTTGTCTCCATGTTGATACAACAACTACACGCCAGATCAAATTAAGCCTTGACATTTTCTTTTGAAACACAGTATGAAACTACGTGAACGTAAAAAGGTTCTCTCGGATGAATAAAACAGATAATGGCACTATTAACACACTATACCAGCATGCATAAAATGGACATGAATAGGCCGGTCTATTTCAAGAAAACCTACATTTTCAGTTTGTTATCGAATACATTTTTATTATACATTATGGGGAGCTCATATTTAATTCTGGAATTTTTAAGATAACGATCCTAATGATGAGAATTTTATGTGTAAATCTCCGTTTTATGTCTGTGACGTAGAGGGTGGGATAGTGTGTATCCCCATTGTGCTCTGTAAATGACTGGGGTAGGCAAACGATAGTCAAAGCTTAATTCATGAAAAAAGACAAAGCACTCCTTTTTTCTGATATTTTGATATTACATGTATATGATAGTGTTAAACATTGTACGTTGCTAATGATGATAATGATTCAATGTCTACTTTTTTGATACAAAATATTAGCGCTTTTGTGCATGCAATATATTTCCTAAATGCCAAAATAATAATAAAATAACAGAACTGTCACCTTCTAGACGCAGCAAAAAAAAATTTAAGCGATTCGGAAGCTGTTTCAGGATAAATTCTAATTAAAGGTGTAGTTACCGTGTAGTTTTGATGTAAATATATATATCGTGTTTTGGTTTCTTTCAAAATTTAGAGCAATACACATTCATTCGGATGATGGACCGGCAAAAACGGTACACTTTAGTTGACTGTGATTGTCTGTCTTCTTGACCGATGTCTACAATAATTACATATAAAATCATACAAACACGGCGATAAATATAAGTTCAGATAACAGCATTGTCTTTGATTTTTCATTTTTATCTAACTGAGAAACACAACCCCCAAAAAGTACTTTTCCCAAATATATTTTATTGCATGAACATTCCAAATGCATGATACAGTTAAATTATTTAGGACCTTATTCTTGATTGAATAGTCAAATCATTTCATACATATTGGAAACATTGCTTCTACTGCACGTCGTAGCAATATTTATATTACTAAAAAATGCCACCAAGAACGAGAACTAATATAATATACAAAAGAAAATACCCTAAGTGCACGCTTTAATGAAATTGTTACTAAAACACCGGGACACGTGACGTGTTTCAATGGCCACCATTAAGTACTACTTCTGATCGTTACCTCCTCTATGTCGAGATAATGATTGAAAGTTTATAGACTGCCACCGTCGTGAGATTCTGAGAACCCATTAAACGCTTGCTGAATTTCAAATTATGATTCTTGGAAATCACGTGTTTTGATTTTTATCTACAACGCTTCTCTCTCTCTCTCTCTCTCTCTCTCTCTCTCTCTCTCTCTCTCTATGACAACGCCTTCAGTTGTATGCATTTTGAGTCGTATGCAAAGTCAATGATTCTTACATGCTGATATTACTGTTTGCTGTATGATGTAACGAAATAATAAACGATCTTTATTTTCCGACTCATCATCATCAGCAGCAGCTGCAGCGTCGTCGTTGTAGTCATCATCATCATCATCATCATTATCATCTTTATTAACAATAACAAACATACCCGACCTCTTTTGCTTTACGAAGACAAGTGTTAAACATAAATTCTGTTTCTTACTGTTAATTGTGTTCACCTGTTCTTTGTTAAAATATTTCGTATATCTACATGTAATTATTGAAGTAATACTATTAATAGTATACAAAGGTAAACTGTAAATCTATTATAATTAGCGTGTACGATATTTGGCGGAATTTGATTTTTCAACATGTTAGCGTAGATTTGAATTAGCGTGTTTCTAAATGTACCTATCATTATGCATGGCGTTTAGCGATGTACTTACTTTAGCGGAAGCTGCTTTGCGCCAAAAACATTAAATAGAATACACAGTCAAATGTAATACGGTTACAGTATATGACGTATGTATGCCGTGTTTTCAGGATCAAAATATCTTATTTTTAATTTCATTTCTTATGTAAGACAATAATTTGTCTGTGTGCTTTATAAAGATTTATTTACTTTTGAGTCGTCAAACATGAATATCAGGCTATATTTGGTCATGGGGCTCTCTCTTTGGATGATTAACAACAAGATAGAGACAACAGAATAAAAGAATCATGGAGGGAAAGTGCAAAAAATGGATTGAATTCGATTAAACAATTGTATCGAGAAAGCAAATAAATGAGAAGAATTACAAGATGGTTACCAGATATAGAGATGTACATAATGACGTGTAAGCTGATATCAAAATGGACATAATGATGTGTAAGCTGCTTCTTAATGTGCAAAACATACATGTACTACTAGTTGTAATGCTAACATCATATTTCGACCAAAAAATATGCATACAACCTAACGCTTAAAGGATTATATCAGAGTCTGCGTAGGTGGAAATACACATTACACGTATCTGAGCTCAGCTCATATCAAAGGTTGCAGTCCACATACAACATAATAATTGTATGAATTAAAGATATTCATCATCTGGTGTTGCTTTTTGTTGATAAAAACTTTCAGAAGACGGAGAAGAAAGAAGCAAAATTGGGAAAACACGAATAATGGAACCATAAAAATCAACACATGATTAACAATACAAAAATAACCGTAAAATAGAGAACACATGATTAACAATACAAAAATAACCGTAAAATAGAGAACACACGATTAACAATACAAAAATAACAGTAAAATAGAAACACACGATTAACAATACAAAAATAACAGTAAAATAGAGAACAGCGTTACCTTTAAGGGGAAGGTGCGGCCATCTTGTACATTTGAGGATAAAAATGTAAACATTTCTTGAACTGCCTTGTTTCTGCCCAAAACTGATTAAAACTGTTTTCAAAGGATAAAAAAGCGATAAATATGAGGTTCTACATGTTGTTTTGTACAAATTACGCATACAAGAACAGAACAACGCCTTTTTTAATCATTTAGAACTGCGCAGCTACAAACTTAAATGCAAGATTAAAAAATCTGAAAAAATATGAAAGGAGGTCATTAGTGTCCACTCTACAACCATTTGTTGAGAAAAAGGTCTAAACTTTTGCTTATTTGAGTTGTAACTTTGTCTCAAAATAGGGTACCCTTTTCTTAAAATTGGTCTCAAAAACCATCAGTTCGCACGAGATATTTTTGTCTGTGTCTATTGGAATACATTGAAGTTATATTTTCATTGAAAAATATATGTATATTTTTTATTTAAGACAATTAAATTTTTGGACCCCTACCCTACTTCTAAAAAGAATTAAATTTAATTTATACTTATATAACTGAAAAAAACCCCTTGGAACTGGTATAGAAATATCTGTCACATTCAACACAGATTTTTTTAAATTGATCTTTTTTTCTTCTATGAAAATATAACGTCAATGTGCCTCCATAGACACAGGAGTTCTAAGGATAGACTGGAGCTTTCTTGTTCTAAAAATAGATCCCATGCCGACTGATAAAAATAGGGTACCCTATTTTGAGGCAAAGTTACTACAATAACGTGCAAGATATTAAAGATTTTTTCTCAACAAATGGTTGTAGAGAAGACCCAAATGTACCTCTTTCTTATTTTTTTCAATTTTTTAAATCTTCAAAGTAAGTCTGCAGCTGCGCAATTCTACACTGTTCTAAGTGGTTAAAAAGGCACTGTCCTCTTCTTGTATGCGTAATTTGCAAACAAAACAACATGTAGAACCTCATATTTATTGCTTTTTTATCTTTTGACAACAGTTTTAGTCAGTTTTGGGCAGAAACAAGCCAGTTCAAGAAATGGTAACATTTTTATCCTCATATGTAAAAGATGGCCGCACATCCCCCTTAAACTTTATGACACTGTAAAAGCCTTGAGTTATAAAAAAAAATTCAAAACATAGAAAGAAAAAATAGACAGGGTGCACAGAAACCTAATATGTTCTCAAATATAAGCATTGAATTACGAAAAAAAGGTTCAATTCTTTTAAAAAAGCTCAGGTTTATTTTTTAAGTTCTTCTTACTAATACTCGGAGACATTAATAAATAATATCCACTACATCACTGTTTAAACTAGTCATAAAAAATCAAGAGTTAGAATATAATGACAATTTTAAAAAAAATATCGATCTTTTAGGTTTAATTTCACGTCATTATTTCTCTTCGATTTTTCTTTAAAATTTCATGAAAAATTTAAATATGCAAACCAACAAAGGGTGTTTTCAATAGATGTTCGCGAACTATGAATTTTAAATGACACCTCGCACACATTTTGTGATGAATTTGTTAATAAAACATGTTTTTTTATATCCGCATAATTTCTATCCAAAATTCATTAAGGATTTGAAATATTTTAGTATTATCAATCATTTGATCTTGGTTTCTAGGTATATTTTCTTATAAATTACAATACCGTTGAGTCTAATTTTCATGCACCATTTCAAACTGATCAGTTTAAAATCATGCAGAAAACATAACAAACACACCAAAAGCCAATCAAGGTTTAAGATTGAAAAAAAAACCAACAGTAATTATATAAACCATAAGTACAAGAACAGCACAACAATTTAACATCAACAACAAAACCAACAACACAAAAAACAACATTCCAACAATACAACAACAATACAACAACAATACAACAACAATATATCAACAAAATGATAACAACACAACACATCATCACAAGAACATCACAAGAACATCTTTTAAACATTCATCAATATCCTCTTAACAATAACATCAAACAACAAAAATAAAACAACAAAAAATACACAACCAAATTCAACAACAGAACAACAACAAAAACAACTTTTCTCAGAACATGACAAGCAGTGACGAACGTGATTTATCTAATGTTTATATTAAAAAAAAAGACAAATATGTTTTATGATGAAATATTTTTTTAAGAATATTTTTGTTCTTATCATTTGAACTATATGCATTTTATTTTGTATCTTACTCTCTGTTTACAACAGTTAAAAAAGTGAGAAGTTGAAATAACAGCAGTTTGAAATAGGACAAAATTTCACGAAAATTACTTTTAAACGTTGAAGTTGTGTTACACATTGGATTTGGAGATTGTTTTATAGATTTGTCATTGGATTAACGGCTATTTTATGAAAGTGATTTTACATAATATACATGTATCAACACCTCTCAATTGCAATTGTGACCTATAATATTATATGGTTAATGAATCCACTATGCATATAGTTCTTTGAAGAAATGAGGCAATGCTAACTGGTATTTATTGACAATAAAATATGTATCCACATCTAGATAAAAATGCTACTTAGAAATGATGAGAATGAAACATTTTCAGTCTTAGTAAGATTCATTTTTAAGATTTAACTGAAACTCTCCGAAAATATCGACATAGCATGAGTGAAACTCAAGTATCAGATAGAGTGGGTTGCATTTACTATTTTCTCAGAAGAAAACACATTCAATTGATAAAATAGAAAATAATTTTAAAAATTCCTAGATAATATCCCTTTGGATCAGTTGTAAAAATCTTCACTGGTTCAGCATTACTCAGAAATTGATCAAAAAATAAATCATAGATCTCATGTACTCTCAGTATTTCGACATTTTAAAGAATGGCAACTGTATATTACCAAGGGGTTTAATTTGAGTATTGAAATTGGTTGAGGTTAGTAGACCATTCATTCAAATGAACGCCCACATTTTTGTGATGAAATTATTAATAAAATTATGATTTTTTTTAATCTGTGATATACCCGAAATTCCTTTGAGTTTTGGCAATTCCTGGTTGATACTTTTTTTTTATAACTAATGATTTGGTCTTAGTTATATTTTGATGCTATCTTCTCATACTCACCAACACCGTCGAATCTATTTTCATTTCGAAATCGTGCAGAAAACACAACGAATATAACAACAGCCAATCAACCTATTAACCTATAAACATGTCAACATTTCAGGAGGCTGGAGGGTCAATCAAGTACCCAAATCAACCTTAAATTTTTAGAAATAATTATTTTAGCTACATACTATAAATGAGTAAAGAGAAAGTTCATATATTTTAGCTTTAAAAATTTGAATAATTTCCGATGTCTTTATATAGAGCTCTTCCTCTCAAGGAAATCAGTATGGTCTAAAAATGGCCACCACCATCAAAACTTCTTAAGACTGTCTACATTAGATACATGTATTTGCAATGAAATCATAAACTGTGAAAAATGAATCATTGAAAAAAGTTTAGGAACACAGAATAATATTTTAGAGGGACGCTATTCAGAAGTGTGCAGAGTAAGGATTATTTCTTTTGTTCTCATTCTTTAGGTCTTACGATTTAATGATTTAACATACATAAAGATTTAGTAGGCATTTTTAATAACTCCTATTGATTTTGAGAGTTAAAGGTTTGAGTAAATTAAAGTAATACTCCGGATGGAGTTCGGTGTTTCATTGTTCCACGTAATGGTCTTCATTTTGCGGGATTTTGCGTTTTGTGTTATATGAACAACAAACAAAGAATATCTAAATCCATATCATAGCTTGCGTTACCACGTGGTCACGTTATTTAAAAAAGAGAAATCAAAATGTATGAAAAGACTGGATTTCTTTCCAAACCCTGATAAATACATTGGTTACAAAATTCGTACCTTTAAAATCAGTCGTAAAAATTTGGAACAATATAATGTCTTTCAAAGCTAAAATTCATTGTCTATTTAAAGCTAAAATACGATAGAACCTTCTAATAGATTTTAATTTGAAATGTGTACATGACATACGGTTGAAACAAGTCAACAA
Source organism: Magallana hongkongensis (assembly GCA_016163765.1). Classification (NCBI taxonomy): domain Eukaryota; kingdom Metazoa; phylum Mollusca; class Bivalvia; order Ostreida; family Ostreidae; genus Magallana; species Magallana hongkongensis. The sequence goes on along the minus strand of WFKH01010211.1, from coordinate 54,319,491 downwards.
ATAACGACCTCAATTTTGTTACTACAAATCATAAATACGTACAAAAGACCATTAGAGGCGATTTCCCATTGCACGTATTTTATATTACAGATACTGATTCTTTTAAGGATAATGTTGACATTAGAACGCAAGCAGGTGTCTGCGTAGAACGTAAGCTGATAATTGAACATTCATTTTAATAAGATCAAAAGCCAATGTTTTCTATTTTGAGATGTTTTGTTTTTATAACCCCGTGGTATTCTGAAGACAAGCACCCATTGGTTGCCATTTTCCCACCAATTAACAGACCATAATTTATAACGGCAGTGCCTTGAGAGTTGAAGCGATAGGAAAGCCGTGAGCGTCGACAAGTTAAATCTCTTCAACCGGAACCCCTCATGAATTTTGGATAGCCCCCTTACGTAATTACTGATAGTATAAAGGACTCATCTTTACGTAGATAAAGGGCTGCTACATCTCAGACTGAGTATAGTCGGACATCCACGGTGAAACTTACACGGTCCCGTCTCCCAGTAGCCACTTTGTGCAACATGGTTTCCTTTCAACAATCTTTTGCAACCTGCGTAGGGATATTAACTATCCTATCCTTTTGCCAGTGCTCACAATACTCATATGCGGATGAATTTTTGCAAAAGGTAAAGATATATTCGTTTATTATTATTTTTTTTTTAATTATATTTTCGCCATGAAATTACTTGCTGAAAGATTAATATAAGATTTTTTTCATGAAGGAGAGATGCTTAACTTTCCTTTTCTAGTTTACTAGCCACAACAAATCTTTTTAATTTATCTTAATTTTATTTAAAAAAATCATTTTTTTAACTATTTAAAATGCATTGATAATAAAAAAAAAATTCGAAGATGTATATTGAATGATATGTAAACGTAAAGTAGAACTTGAAGTGTTATGCATCATAATGTAAAAGTACTTAAATTAAAAGTTAAAATTTCTTCTCAAGATTTCAAGATTATAGCTTTCAATAGACTTAAAAGTTATGAGAAACCTGTTAATATGTTATATACCTCCGCTTGTTATAACGCTCAAGTCGCTGAACTGATTTAAAAATATGACAAACAAACAAAAAAAAAAAAAAAAAAAAAGCGGCTTTCCTTTGATTCTATTTAGCTTATATAGATACTATCCAAACTAGGCACTAGTTTTAATGTAATCATTCTGCAGTTGAGAGCGTGTTTACAATGTTTCGACGTAAAATGGACCTTTTATCGAAAATTCAATATAGCAGACAAATTATATTGAATAATTTAATAAGTTTCCTGGAGAGTTCCTCTTCTAATAATATAAGAAACCATGTCTGCATTTTTTTTGTCTTGACTTTATTATGTCCATTTTCTATCAAGGTTTTTTTCTTTTTACTTCTAACGTTAGAGTGCTGTTTGTCACTAACGCAAGGTTTTAGTAGTCTTTTTGTGTTTTACGAATAAATACCAAAGTACGTGTATTTCGTTAACTCTACTGATGATATTCCATCACCAATATGCATATAGTTAATAAATAATTAACTGGACGTACAAAAATACTCGTATTTTTACCCGATACACATAACCAAAAGCAGTGGCTCGGAATTAAATTTCTTGGAAACAATTTGTAATTTACACCTCGTTGAATGATACGAGAACTCTTACAACGAAATTAACAGCCACCTGCTACAGTAAATGTCATCATTTTAGTAAAAAATCGTATTATTCATTAGCACTTGATTCTGACATATGCATTGCATTGTAAAATTCAAATTGCGACTTTAACTGGTACATGTGATCATTCGAGTATATTTTCGTACATTAGAGATCATTAAATATATATCCCCGCCAAAGTGCACGTTCTCCTTAAATTACCTCAATTCACGGTAATAATTTTGAAATTTCCTCATGGACTACGTTGATACATAATAGATAAGAAGCACTTTAATTTTATGGATCAAAAGTCGTGGTTCGGGGTGCTTAAGGTATATCCCAGTGCCGGTGATTAGGGTAGGCATGCTGTTATATCAATACTCGATACACCCGGCCGGCGGACCGATTCTCAGAGCTGTTCATAGATATCAATTCAGTGTAGACCGACACCGGCACATGAAATATTCAAGGCGTTTGTCAAGATTGCTCAATTGCACACAGGTACTAGTTTCGCGCCATCATGTATATATCATGAATAGTTCGAATTTAGACTCAATTTAAGGCGTAGGTGTAAAGAATTTACCAACCTGGAATTGTAATTGCATTAGAGCAACACTCAGAACATTTAAATGCATTCAGCGATGTTTTTCTTAAGTTTGCAATTAAATGTACGCACACATATACATTTGCATATGCTATATATATATATATATATATATATATATATATATATATATATACACGTAAGAAACCATTGTGTTTTATACATAAAATTAAAAGCACAATTGCGTTGTTTCAAGGTGGACCTATTTTTTTTTTTTGGTACATGTTCTTTTTACTCTTAGCTGAAAAATATAAAATATTAATTTTTTTAAAGCGTTGGTTTTTTTTCTCGGAAACCATTTTAACGAAGTATGAATACCGCCTACTGGTTAATTAAGTCAATGGAACGAAGTTGAATGGTTAAAAAAGCCTTACTCATCCTGTATAATACAAGGCAGTGGGTAGATGGGTTGTTGCCAAGAAATATAATCTCCACAGAACCTTGTTTAAATTTTGTTCATGTTCAAATACACATATGTATGTACAATTTGGATATTAATTTCAACGACATTTAGCAAACAAATAAAGACCCCGGGTGTAAAGTGGCACGCTCAAGCATTATAATGTACATATAAATAGATGGGAATTGCGACATGGAAACAATATGATTGATAAATAATTAAAGGTTCCATACAATTGATCATTTTACAGATTATTGTCAAAACATTAGAAAAATATTGGATATGCATTTGAAAGAGTAATTCATGATTTTCGTAAGTTTTTTTTTTTTTGTAGCATTTAAAAACGAATTTTTTTTCCCTTAGGTTCGGCATCGCATTTAATTTATCAAATAAATTCGCATGTGAACTTGTCTGCATGTCTCCCATACATTCGCTCTAGACATGGATTGACAAACTGTGGCACATGTCTTCACATTGATTTTCAAGATTCTTCATAAACTAAGTACATGTTTAAATTATGTCGGTTACATGTTATTCAATGCAAACTAATTTTATTGATATCAAAGGGACCTCATACCAGTTTGTAAGTTATTAACAGTTTTTTATGCGATATACTTGATCTACATTCAGTGAAATAGCACTAAAAGATCCTATAGATTCAATCTACTCATAGGCAAAATAAATATTCATTTCTTCTTCTAAATTTATTCAAGTATTCTCTTAGACATGTACATGTTATTAATTCAGTAGTCAAAGAAATGGAAGAAATAAGAAAAAAAAATCACCAAAGTTTGAAATGTAATATTTTTGTTATTTTAATTTATCTTTTATTTATTAGTCAATCATTGACACATTTTGTATTGAAACTCATTTCTTTTTATTTCAAAAGTAGATCTCCCAATGGAATTTCCTGACAATGACGCAAAGGCTGATATTTAAAAATTTAATTTTGTTTTTCAATTTGTGCCAAGTTGTTCCATCACATAACGTATAGGGAAAACAGAAATTAAGCATGCGACTGCTGAAAGACCGTCTTAATGACGTCACTTGAAGACCGGTGAACAAACAGGAAAACACCATTGTTTACTGCAAATGTACATGCATGTCAAACTGAAATCAACAAGGTTGTACATGTCTGATCAGTTTTTTAATACCAAACACCTGCTAGGAAAACAACGGGTCGGGTGCACCGGGTAAATGTGCTAAAACATGTTTTCGATTAAACAGTTTGTTGACAGTTGAAGAATGTACATGTACACATATACACTTAATACTTAGCATTAGCAGTCAGTTGTTTTATTTTTTTTACCAGTTATTTGGCGCAATACTTTTTGTTTACTTTCTGAAGATGAATAGTTATACTTTAATAAATAAACATGTATTTCTTTCACATTTCAACCACTTAGAAATAAAAATAACAGTATAATTGTATCTCGCATCAACAACGATTAATTATCAATGTCATGCATGTAACGGCAGCATAGCTTTCATTCAGCGGAACACACTGACGTCCACAGCTGCATTGTTCCATCTTAACTCAACATACACTATGCTGATATACAAGCACCCTGTATATTCTTTCAGTTTTCGCTCTCTAGTATAATAGTATATTGCTAAGTAAAATGGGAACAATGTCGAGTGACTTGATGTGCTCGAAAACTTTTACATGTATAACATGAACACGCCATTTAACAAACAACCATTAAACATCTTGATGAAAAGTCCATGAAAGAAAAAATATTCTCTCCCTCTCTAAATCCCCGACTCCCACAACCTCTGTGAGAACTGAAGGCCCCGACCAACCCTGACACTTACTCTACAGAACTGTGAGGGTTCCTGGATGACTTCTCCCCTGGGACTCCCTAGAGCCGGATATACTAGTGCCATACACATCTAATTGCTACATTAATTATTAATCAGATGTCAATGGTCATTATTCCTAAAATGGCCCAATGTTCGACAAAAGCTCAAACACATAGGGCGTCCTTTGAAGTTTGTGATCTCATTTTCTTTTCTCATATCCCTCATATCTCCGCGGTATTTATGTCTTTTTCTAGTTCCCCGTGATATTTTCGCTATAAAACCATCAGAGGAATTCAATTGTTTGTCCATAATATGGAAGGTTATTCCTGTTTGTTGTAATGCTCTCTGAGCTTTATACACTTTCAGCAGAAATAAAAATGATATCAACATCTACTGTTACTGTTATTATTTCTGCTGAATAAGTTTTTATTTTCCGGAAGAAGACGTTGTTGCATAATAAACAAAAAGTAATTCTGGCCGACAAAATGCATAAATTTGCCAGAAGAGAGAGAGAGAGAGAGAGAGAGAGAGAGAGAGAGAGAGAGAGAGATTTCGTTTGTACTGGTTTGGGAAATTCTTTGAACTTGTTTGTAAATAAATAAATGTTTATAACTTATTTTACAGAATGAAAATTCCAAATTAGGCGTGAAAAAACTGGCTGCCTTACTCGCAAATGAGCTGCTATCGGAAGGAAAAGACCACACACAGAAAGACAAACGAGTATTCTGTAATGGTTTCTTTGGTTGTTCTAATGGTAAAAAGAGATCCGACTCCATGAACCTCAATCCTTTAGATTATCCAGTTGATGCTCCGGAACCGGAAACTAAGACTGACTTCCAGAAACGACTCTTCTGTAACCAAGGAGGCTGTTTTGGAAGAAGAAAGCGATCAGCATCCGGAACTCTTGAAAGACGTCTGAACAACCGAGGATATATGGATGTATGAACATTTTCTTTATTGTATTATCCCTGAAACTAAATTCAAAATAAAGAGAGTCAACTTCGAAATGAGACTAGCTTTCTAATATTTAATCACTGAGTCATAATTTTACGTTCCTTTAGCCCAGGTAAAGTTTTTTGATAAAATGCATTTATTTGTTTGCATTTTTACATTATACGCGCAAATATGCTTGCACATTCTCCGGAAATGTTTGTATCAATACTAGTTAGTCCAAATTTTCGATTAATTACGCTGTCATGTCAGCTTTATTTATTCAGAAGCATTAGAAAAGGATAAATAGCGAACAAAAGCAATTGATGACGTATAATATGCATGATACATGATATTATTTTTTATTGATTATTAACAGACAAAAAACGAAGAAAAAGTCCCTATGTAACTTGTCTAAGACAATACATGCAGACAAATATGACGCATATTATTGCCTTTTGTAAAAATCCCCGCTGTTTGTAAAGGTTAAAATCGGGATCAAAGAGTTTCTGAGCTTTAAGAAAAACATGGTTTAATCAGGTGATCTTGCTTCGACACACGTAACATCGAAAAAACATATGGTCGCGATATCAATTAATACCGATATTTCATTTTTATTTTGAAGTTATCATTTATTCTAACAGAAATTACTAGTTTGTTTCCATCATGACTAACACGTAGTACGCGGATGTAATTAGAAATATATCAGTATTCCAACATTTTTTAAAGCTACTTTTGGCCATAAAAACAGTATACAATTTCGAACGCATGATGCAGATTGAGATACAAATGACGGTTTAGATAAGATACCAGGAAAATCATTCAAACATTTGGTTTTTAAGTTCTCTTTTCTCAACACCTGCTCATGTATTATTATAAATCAGACACGTAACATTGTGGGTGTGTGTGTGTGTGTGTGGGGGGGGGGGGGGGGGGGGTTACACAAACATCTTAAAAGCAAAAAAGGGGGGGGGGGGGGGGTCAGGGAGTTAGTATATAAATATTTTATTTGATTATAAGAAAAAAAATTGAGGGGTCCCCTCTCCGTTGCTAAGTGCCCGGAAATGACAAATTCTCGAAAAGACGTTAACAAAATCTAATTTATTTTTTTCTTAACAGGGAAATCAATAGACGCCTGGATTCTCCTAGAAATGACGTCATCTTCGTCCGTCATCGTAACCGTCATCATTAACAATGAAAACTACACTGAACATGAAGAAAGAGACTATGTGTTTCCGTTTGATTCTTTTTTAGATTTGCGTGTGTGCTCCGCTTCTCCAGATAACTTGTTTATGGCGGGGATTTTTTCATACAAAGTTGCTTTTAATTGTTAATGAATTAAGCATATACTACATTAGAAAGATAGTGAAAAATAATCTTGTTAGTGACAGATGCGTTTTATTTTTTTTATTTACCGGTATTTATTTGTGCAATTACTATGTACGCGCTATTCTCATTCTTGAAAAAAAAGTTTCGAAATATAAATGCAATTTGAAATTAAGCAATCAAACGTTCAGTGCATCAATTAAAGCACAATCATGCTGCAAATATATAAATATACTCGCAAATAGCTACTGCTTGTTTCAATCTAATTGGCGTGTACGACTTGCACGAAATTTAAATTATGAAAACATGCTTGACTCGACCAGTTTTTTCTGTAGTGTTAGAGACTTTGATATTTGTTATCTGACTTTGATATTTGTTATCTAATGTTGAACTATTTTATGGCATGAGTGTTGACTTTTTCTCATATTTACATATTATCTGTTAAATGTCTTTATTTTTCATACGTCTATCTTTGAATTAGCTCATATTTGCTTAGAACAATAAAATAAAAGTATTTTATCTTATTTGTGCCTCTTCCATCTTTATTCAACAAGACCTGGCCCATGGTCATGGCATCAGGAACTATACCTTATTTTTTTTCTATGTAAAATTACGGTGAAAAACATGCTATTTGATCTAGACAACGTTCACCGAGAAATATCTATCGTGCTTTTTGCCATGGTGAATATTCACCGGCAATCGCAACTTCTCGGGTTTTTCCAACAAGCGGAAAAACAACGATCTATGCTGGAAAGGCCCGATAAGTTGAGATTGTATTCACCGACAGCATTCGATTTTCCTTGCTTTTAACCTCAAAACTCCTTCGGCGTTATCCTACTAGCAACGTTAAATTCAAAATCCGATTCTTAATTTGTTTACAATCAACTAACTCTGCATCGCCGAACTTCGGTAAATAAAATACCTATTTACTGGCTATGAGGACGATCGCAAGTTCATTGTCCCCCTCGAAACAGCAACTATTTCCCTAGACTTTGACTCGGGAAATAGTTGCTGTTTCGAGGGACAATAAACTTGCTATCTCATAGCCAGTAAATAGGTATATAGCTATATGCTAACTTAAAGTGTAATCAGTAAGTTCAACCAGTTTAAGAATGACCATTAATGACCTTCTTATACAGTAATGATTTAACAAAGACTTTGAGATGATCAAATCGCATAAAGTTAGACACATCGAATCTATCTAGTCCTTTTTAATTTAGGGTGTGTGCCGTTTTCTTGAAAGACAAAAAGCAGCGATAAATCAAGATTGCTTCTAACTCTTTTCATGATAATGCATCCAAATCAATGACATGTATCTTAACTTCTTTATTTTGGCCTAATATGATTTTCGGAATACTTAATATATACTTAGAATAACTACACATGTTGTGGGTTAATTTAGAAAAAAAAATTACATGATATATAAAATAACCCCTCAAACCAGCTTATAACAAGAAAGCAACTAACACTGAAGAGACGACCGGGAAAGACCCCGACACCTACACTGACAGAAACAGCAATATTATGTCATTGACATGTTACATGAGTGACACGCAGTCTCATGTAAGTGACTTTTTAATGGGTGATTCAGCATTAAAAACCAGCTTACCGGGTGTACATCACGAACAAGCAACGTGTTTGTCGCAGAAAATGCAGATAATTAGTATCCAGTCATATAGAGTCCCACAATAATAATTACTATATGGTATGACATTTTGATAGAATTATAAAATTATAATTAAAACTTTGTATAGACCAAGATTTTTTGTCTAGACCATTTCACACTTTTTTTTTTGCTCATGACGCACGTTGACTCGTCTAACTCAACGATTCGCATGGTTCTCTGTAACAATAACTCTTTTTGAGCGTTTTGATTGCATTCGAGACAAAATGGTATAAAACTATTTCAATAAAATTTACATCTTTTTTTTAATTTACAGAAAAACGATATGTATATGGGAAAAACAGATAACAGTAAGCTATATATCCCTCCTTTTATCGTAGTGTGTTCAGATGATATCCAATATCAATTATTGTTTATTATACCTCTGTATAAATATTTTCTATGCAAAATTACAACGAATAAACACGCTATTCTATCTAACCCTGAAATAGTTTCCGTGCTATCTGCCCATGGTGAAAGGTCATCGAAACCGAGTCGCTACGTATAATACAAAGTCCGTGAACTCTAACTTGTTTACCATTAAAAAATCTGCATCGCCGACAAATAAGGTTTTCTTCGGTATGATAAAATATTACCTATATACTAACTATTCGGACGATATCCAGTTTATTGTCCCCCTCGACAGCAACTACCCTCGGTTCACCTCGGGAATTCGTTGCGGTCTCGGGGGACAATAAACTACATACTAGCCAATGAATAGGTATATAATATTTTAATCTTAATTGCAATAGTTTGTATTAAAGTCAATTTTGTTAAATATTGAGCATTGAAGAAGACGACAGTTGCAAATTCAAAGGAATTACAGATTTACTTTATTTTCCAAAAAAAAAAAAGATAGAAACGTAAAAATATATGGTAGTGTAGAACGTTTTGGTTACCAAATGTACCCGTTTCCATAGCTATCTTCCATTTTCACAATACATGCTTTGAGTTTTGTTTTTGAAGTGCAAAGAATTCCGAGTATATTGAAATGATTGAAATACCAATAAATTATTTATAGTTTGAAATTTCTCACTAGAATGATAGCAATTTACAATGCAAAAAATACCTTCTAACCATGAATTGTCCACAATATATAATGTCAACGCACAACTCGGGGATGAAAAACATTAGCCATTAATGGAAAATAGCATCATCATGAAGCCTATCATGAACTTATCACCATTTGACTTATTAGGACAAATATCTCAATACCAAACTAACGCATCATGCGCGAATGTAAAGGGGGGGGGGGGGGGGTTCTGGATCCCCCCCCCCCCCCCCCAACAGGAAAAATTCAAAATTTCTTAAATTTACGTAGTAAAATTACTGAAAATATGCCTCGGACCACTTCCCCTCCCCCGGCAAATTTAAATAACCCTTAAATAACCCTCAGATATCCCTGGAAAAATTTTCTGGATTCGCGATGATACTCGAGTTCCTAGCAATCATCTAGTCGGGAAACCATTATCTCGAACATTTAGCTGCAAAATCAGTAATCTTTAGAAAATGAAAATCAACACGGGTGTACATCTGATGATACTTAATCAAGGTTAACTGTTTAAAACAGACAACCGAGAAAGCTTAGGGGCTGAGAACTTAGAGAAATTACTGCGTGTAAATCAAAATCACTGTTCAAACACTGCCCAGTCTGCACATATTTCTTTTATTATAAACGAATGATAATAAAACCACTGCTGAGTACTGTTTTGATTCTAATTACTGAAACTAATTTCATTATTTCATACTGTTTTCTTTTAATATGAAATTTTACTTTTAAATAGCAAGTTTAGAAAATTAAAACGGAAGATATTGCCATAGGCCAAATTTAGTCTCGACCTTTGATGATCAAAATTTAAAAAAAAAAAGTTCTGTAAGGTGAATGAAGATTGACATTGAAATTGCAACAAGTGTTCAGGAACAATTTTATGACTGGTTGCTCGTGATTTAGAATCGTGAAAAAATAACATAACATACTTACTCCACATTAGAGGGACATGGTCATGGTCTATTTTAAATTTTACTTTTCCAATTTTTGTATTTACAATACTTAATTAAAGTATTTTCAATGGTCAGCCAAAATTTTACCGTCATTTGTCAAGTTAAAAACGAGATTGTTCACAATTTTTTTGTTATGTAATGTGTGGCACGAGCCTTGTGTACATAACAAAGAATTGTGAACTCTGTATCTCGCTTATAACGTGGCAAATGACGGCAACAGTTTGGCTGAAATTTGGGTAACATTTGAAAAAAAAATCTTGACCATGTCCCATTAGGGAGGCTGGATGGTCCACAAATTAACCATCAGGACTGGGTTGCTCAAAACACTGGTTAACTTTAACCACTGGTTAAATCCCTTATCCAGTGGTTAAATTTTGACCAGTGGTTAAACTATGTTGCTCAAAAGTTAACCACTGGCTAAATTGCTTAACCAGTGGTTAACTTTTGGCTAAAGTTAACCATTCTGCAAAGCTGGGTTAAGTCTTTTAACCAGTGGTTAAACATGGCTGCTAGGTTATTGTTTGACATAAACTTTGGCAGACGACACAAGAAACAGCGAATTTATAGACATTTCAGTCATAATTTTGATGAAGCGGAATATAAAGAAAGGTACAGGTTTTCCATGGAATCGGTAAGATTCATAACAGATGCAATAGAACCAGAGTTATGCCGCCCCACCCTGAGGAGTCATTCCCTGTCTGCTATAAATCAGGTTGAAATTGCATTAAGGTACTTTGCCACAGGTGATAATATGAAAACTGTTGGGGATACCCTTGGTTTTCACAAGTCAAGTGTATATAGGAGCGTACGCGACGTTTCGCAGGCCTTGACAGATTTTTCTTCAAAGTTCATCAAGTGGCCCTCTACCACCAGGGAAAAGATGGCCATCAAGAAGGGTTTCTATGCTATTGCTGGATTTCCCGCTGTAATCGGCGCGGTTGATGGCACCCATGTTAGAATTATTGCCCCTTCTGAGCATGAATCGGTTTATGTTAACCGCAAAGGATTTCATTCCATCAACACCCAGGCCATCTGTGATCATGAAGGTGAATAAGCAATATTTTGATATATCATAAAATATTTGAAATGAATATGTATATTTTCTAGCGTCTTTGTTTAGAGTAACACTACAAATCGTAACGTATATATATATTCAATTTCATCAATGACGCAAATGACGTCTGTTTGGGTGAAGGCGGGGTTTGCCTAATTATATGAAAGAAAATAACATGTAATGTCAATAATTCAATAAAAACAATTTAATCGTACAATTGTAGAAAATTCTCATTCTCTCTCTCTCTCTCTCTCTCTCTCTCTCTCTCTCTCTCTCTCTCT
>WFKH01010211.1:54276690-54307370 GCA_016163765.1 Magallana hongkongensis | reverse complement strand
GAGAGAGAGAGAGAGAGAGAGAGAGAGAGAGAGAGAGAGAGAGAATCAAGAATTATAGTTTTTCCTCAAAACAATTTAATCAGTAAATGTTAAATGTTAAACATCAATGAAACATCTAATTTTTTCATTAAAGAATGTTTCAATAAATACCAAATATCTAAACTTAATTTCAAATTCTATGAAACTTAATGTATTTATTATATTCAGTGTAAACCTGAGAGAGTATCCAGTCCAGATCTACCTAAAGTTTTAAGACTTGGTTTGTTTAGCTGTAAACTATTATTTAGTGAAGAAAAAATCCATAAATTCTACCTTTAAAATTTGGGTATTTTCCTATATTTTTATATAGAGATCTTCTTCAAAAGGAGATCAATACAGTCTAAAAATGGCCACGTTTTCTGGTATTAAAAAAACACTTAAATTTATACAAGTAATTGATTATTCTGTCAGAACGAGTTGCGATTAACCAATTGGCAATGCTGCAATCGATTGTCATACCTAGTTATAACCGTTAAGGTTTATTTTCTTCACAATGACTTTAAATGAACTATTCATACACATACTAGAATATACAAAATGTTTATTTTTACACAAATACCAAAGTATTTATGTTTCCGTGACTGTAATTTAATTATTTTATATTTAAGAATCATAAAACGAGAAAAAGTTGACAAGACAACTTTAGACATTATATCATAAAAAACAACGTATGAGAAGAAAATAGACATTACAATAGTTTTATTCTGAACACACTTTTTTTTTTAAATCACAGTAAGTAAATAATGGTCATTTGACACAATAAAAGTTAGATGGCCAGGTTGCCGTAATATCTGCATTCACTTCCTTTTAGCTGTTTCTTATTCATGTTTGCACACGTTTATTAATAGTGACAATGTTAAAGAAATTAAGTATTTGTGATCGATACAATATACATGTACATGTAGTAGAAGTGTAAATTCAGTTATGCATCATATTTATAGAAACGATCGACGAACGCAATTCATTGATTTTGTAGTCCGGATCCGGATATTTTGTACACACGTTTTGTATGAAATGTTTGCCGTACAACAGACTGTTCGTGCTACTAGCTTAGAAGCTGTTTTTCTTGTAACTTCCAATCAGATTTTTGTGTTTTATTTTTCTCATCTAGGTCCTTCACCCTTTGGGTTTAAGGTAATTTATCGTTTTTGAAATAATCTTATTCTTTTCCTCATAATGATTTTAAAAATTTCTTTTACCTTAAAAATATGCTTTTACCTTAAAGTTTACAGTATCGTTGGTTAACTTCAGGAATCCCCCATCTCTTCATAACAGAAAGATCCAATGGTCCCCATTACAAGTGTTTCCAATTTCAGTTTGCGTAAATAGCCGTTATTTTGTAAATGTCATAAATATACAGTAAAATACTTTTTAAGATGGTAGAACAAGTCACAGAACATTCAACTATATTCTAAAGAACTACGTGTTTTTAATTATTTCATTTTTATTTTTTTATTTTATTATTATTATTTTTTTATTGTGTTTGTTGTTGCAACATTCATCAAATGCGTAGTTCTACAAAATCTACATAGGACATAAGATAACGATAACCATGCATTGCTTCCCTTACATGTATATGGAAATACATCCCCATTGTTATAGCTACTTCTTGGAAACTGTTCATTATGGAGCCATGAAAATCTTTACTAAAGTGTTGAGAACGTAGAAATCATTTGAATTATGATTACCGACTGTCGTCTAGTTTTATCTGGGGGGTTTTCGCCCTTGATAGCATAAAGCAAAACTCTTCAGGACGAATTTTATCACACACAGTAATTGTTCATCTACATGTCGGCCTATTTTAAATTTATTAGATACTATTTTTAAGTTTTACTTTTATTGTAACATGAGACAAAACATTACTGCGAAATCATTAAAAATATACTGTTCAATAGTTATCTGCACATTTCAATATTTATAAAATCGGAAAGGCTTCAGATTCAAACTCGTCAACTAGTTATGTACTTTTAATTAAGGATTCGCTATAATAGTTACAGGAAGTGCAAAGAACCGATGTACCTTAATTATTAATCACAGTAGAAAGAATTAGAAGTGACTGCTCAAAGCCGATCTCTTTTAGGCTTAGGTTAAGTTATCTAAGTTGGCATCACTCATTGTTTGTTACATTATAGCCCTTTTCTCTAATTCATGGATACCATCTCCTGAACGTTTGTTTATATCATTACAGTCCAAAACACCGAACTGCTACATAAATTTAAGTGTTTGTAATCGTTAAATAAACTTATATACTGGAAAAAATTGTTGATGCATTAAGTACAAAACTATATATATATAAAAAAAGAAATACATGTATTTGACAGTTTCGCACATTTTTTTTCTTTGGAGAAATGGGTGATTTTGTTACCACAATTTATTGAAATACTGTAACTTTGTATGTTTTTTTTCTTAATCAAAAATTGAGTTACCTTACTCTGTATGGGTGAAAAGCTTCGTTCTTGTTATATACAACAACTTGATTAGTCTTTGAGTTAACTTATATAATTTGTTAGTGAACTTGTAAGCGCAATCGGAGCTCACAATTCTTTGTATGTAAACAAATGCCCGTGGTATATTTTTGTTTTCAGATGTGGTATATACTGGTAAAATCTTTGATTTCCATCGAGTTTTCTATCTGCAAGACTTAGTTTATTTTTGTACATAATTTAGCAGTTTCTGATGCTTTTACTTATTATTTCCTGTAAAATAAGAATTTTCTACTCAGAAACCTAGATGCATATGTAAGTATAAGACTATGAAACGAACCTTTGGTTACATCACACAGATTTGTTAACTCTGTATCTCGCTTACTACTTGACTAGTGATGCTTGAATGTTGGCTAACCATTGGAAACACCTAAAGTAAGTATTGTAAATACTAAAATTGGAAAATGGTAATATTTAAAAACAAAATCGTGTCATTTAACAAATAATTCTTTCACGTTTTCTAGTAAAAAAAATGTAGAAGTAATTTATTGATCTGTCGGAACAGGTTGCGATCAACCAGTTGCGCGATGTAGCAATCGATTGCTTTACCTACATCTTGTTATATTCGTACCCGTGGAGTTGTATTTCTTCACAAGGACTTGAAATTCACCATTCTACACAAATCTAGAATATACAGAAAAAAGTGTATTTTTACCCAAATACCAAAATTATGCATGTTCACGTGACTGTAACTTGAGTATTCTATATTTAAGGATGATAAAACTAGATATAAGTTGACAAGAAAGAAAACTTTAGACATTGTATCATAAAAAAAACGTATGAGAAGAAAATAGACATTAGTTTTATTCTGACGACAACTTTTTTTTAAACTCACATTAAGTAAATATTGGTCATTTGACACAATAAAAGTAAGATGGTCAGTTTGCATTTTAATATCTGCATTCACTCCCTGTCAGTTGTTCCTTATGGTCCTGTTTGCAGACATTTATTAATAGCAATACAAACAAATTAAGTATTTGTGATCGATACTATATGTTGTAGAAGTTTAAATTCAGTTATTTATCATATTTATGGATTTTTTAATCCGGATCCGGATATTTTGAACACACGTTTTGTATGAAATTTTGCCGTACAACAGACTGTTTGTGCTGCTGAGAAGCTGTTTTTCTTGTAACTTCCAATCAGATTTTTGTGTTTTATTTTTCACATCTAGGTCCTTCACCCTTTGGGTTTAAGGTAATTTATCGTTTTTGAAATAATCTTATTCTTTTCCTCATAATGATTTTAAAAATTTCTTTTTGCAACTTTAAAAATTATATGATACCCTGATTGCCCCATAAAGTTTCTTAGCTGGAAAAAAGTACAAAAACCGTATGCCGTAGGGACTGGTCGGGTTGGTTCAGGTGACATAAAGGAGCTAGTTTAAGGTAATTTCAAAATCCCTATATAAATGGATTTCGTATCTTCTTTATCTAAAGTCGTTAAGAGAACATATATGGATGTAATAGGATAAGATATTTGTAAATATAGATCTTCAATCGTCATCTCTTGAAATTGTCGCAGAGCCAGTGACCTTGTTATATAAAATGGTTGCTAACTTTACTCCTCTGAAACTATAAGAAATATATGCTTTAACTTTTACAGTATCGTTAGTTAACTCCATCTTCTCATACAAAAAAAGATCCAATGGTCCCCATTACAAGTGTTTGCAATTTCAGTTTGCGTAAATAGCCGTTATTTTGTAAATAACAAGTCATAAATATACAGTACAATACTTTTTTAAGATGGTAGAACAAGTCACAGAAAATTAAACTACATTCTAAAGAACTACGTGTTTTAAATCATTTCATTTTTTGCATTGAGTTTGTTTTAGAAACATTCACCAAATGCATTATTATTCTACAAAATCTGCATAACATACAATAACGTTACCCACGCATTGCTTCCCGAACATGTATATGGAGTTACACCCCTTTGTATTTAGTATTATTATCGGTACTTTTTGGAAACTGTCCATTATGGAGACATGGAATCTTCATAAATGTGTTGAGAACGTTGCGAACCTTTCACACTCCATTTATGATTTAAGCCTATCTGCCATTTCTATCTGTAATTTTCGCCCTTGATAGCCTAAGGCTAAACGTTATTGGACACAGTTTATTACACTTAGCAAATGTTTATCTGCATGTCAGCCAATTACACATTCATTGGATACTATTTCTAATTCTTTTCTTGTAACATGAGACAAAACATTACTGTGATATTTTTCAATGGTTATCTGCACACATCAATATTTATAAAATCGGAAAGGCCTCAGATTCAAACTCGTCTACTAGTTATATACTTAGAATTAAGGATTCGCAATAATAGATACAGGAAGTGCAAAGAACCGATGTACCTTAATTATTAATCACAGGAGAAAGAATAATAAGTGACTGCTCAAAGCTGATCTCTTTTAGGCTTAGGTCAATTTATCTAAGTTGGCATCACTGATTGTTACCTTATAGAACTGTTCCCTTTCCTTTAATTCATTAAGTCCATCTCCTGAACGTCTGTTTATATCATTAGAGCCCAAAACACCGGACTGCTACATACAGTTACGTGTTTAGTGTAAACCGTAGTTTATCATGAATACAACGTACAACAAATATAGAATAATACAATCATAATCAAACAAGAATTTGTAAACAAGTAAACACTTATATTTTAAATCTGTTTTTTAGATATAATTTACAAATTTTAAATTATTAATGTGCCCAGGTTGGAATGTCTTTGTAAGAAAGATATAAATGATGTAAGCATTTATGGGGCTGAAATAAAAGTGTGTATAAAAAATGCGTTATGGAAGAAAATGAGATGCAAGTTGAGTAAAATAACAGAAAGGATGTGGGATGTTTGATAAATTGCTATGTTTGAAAGCGTTTTTGATGCTGAAATAAATTTTTGAACTGCTTTAAAAATTGTTTCATTGTTTGCTAAAGAAAGATTTGTATCCACAAAAAGTAATACATTGACGTCAGTATGAAAAGGTATGGTGTTCAAGTGCAACATTATTGCATTGATATATAGGGGGCATTCGAGAAGATGGTGTTTGTTTGTTTCGGGTTTACTGCATGTGCAGAGTGGATTGTTTACTATATTGCGAGAGAAAAGGTGATGTTTTAAAGCGCTGCATTTAAGTCTAAGTCTGGTATGTAGAATCTAATCTCTGCGATGACCGAAATAATATTAATTAGGAATAATATTTTTCTCTGCAATATGCGCTTTAAATTTGAAAGGGAAGGATTTTGTTCCGTGGCAGAAGAGAGATTATTCCAGAGTTAGGTAGTTGATGAAAAAAATGAGTTTTGGTAGTACGTTGTGTTGCATTTGACCTGAGTGTTACGTTCTGCATTTCTAGAATGATATATAATTGTGAGTATCGATACATCTCGGGGGAATTAGGCTGGTGAGATACGGTGGTGCGAGAACGTTGATTATTTTGTGATGCTGCTTCTTTGTAAAGAATTTGGATATACTGCTTAACTTAGTTGCTCCTGTGATAATTCTGGCTGCTTCAATATTAATGTGTTATACCTCTTGTGCCAGTTCAGCTCTAGTATTATCACAGATAACGTCGGCATACTCAAGAATGGGTCGAATATACGAAAAATAAAGAGTTTCTAATGATCTACGATTAAGCTCATACTTGTGTTCTCTTAAGATTTGTAGACGTAAGGAGGCTTTCTTAACTATATCATCTATGTGTTGGACCCAGTGACCGTTGTTTGAGAAGTTTAATTCAAGATGTTTATGCGTAGACACTTCCTGTATTTGGTTTCCATTAAAGTATAAATTTGGATGTCGATTCCTGTGTATTTTTGTTAGTAATGAGTAGAAACTCGGTTTTAGTTGGATTAAAAGTAATGAACCATTGTTTTTCCCAGATATTGATATTGATAAGTCACTGTTAAGAACATGTCCAGCTGATTTAGGGTCATCAACAATAACGTATAGCGTTGTGTTATCTGCAAACAGTCTAATAGAGGATTGAAGAAAGAAATGCCCTAATATAGATCCTTGCGGTACACCAGATTTTATAAAACCACAGTCTGACTTTTCTGAGTTGAAAACTATTCCTTGTTTTCTGTTGTTAAGATAACTTTCAAACCATTTTAATAATGACCCAGATATTCCGGATTTTGCAAGTTTGTACTGCAAGCCCCTGTCCAACACTCTATGAAAAGCTTTGGTGATATCGCAAAATACAACTCTAATCTCTTCTCTGGAGTCGTTGGTGATATTTTTTAATTGATTAACTGACTGTGGAATCTCCAGGTCTGAAGTCTGGTTGACTTTTAGAAATGATATTGAATTTCTGAAAGTATTCATAAATGAAATTGTAGACACACCGTTCATTAGTTTTGCCAGTAATAGAGAGACGCAAGATTAGACGATAGCTGGTTAAGTCGTTGGTGCTTTTTTATGGCTAGGAATGACGTGGGTCATTTTCCATGGGTCTTGTAAACAAGAAGTACTGAGAGATTTGTTAAAAAGCTTACATAGAGGATAGCAGCTTCTTTGAGGAGCATTGGTTTTATGAGATCAGGACCGCAAGCTTTAATTTACTTGTGTCGAGTTGAAGCAGTATTTTCTTTACGTCTCCCTCGGTTAGGACAAAAAAAAGAGAGATAAGACAGCCGACAAATCATCTACGTTAGACTGTTTACAAAAGAAATAGTTGAATAGATTGGCTTTGTTAGTGTCATTTTCATATACGTGCTCATTGTCGATGATAGGATGTATTCCAGTTTCGGATTGTGATTCAGTTAATTTTCCTATTAACTTCCACCATATCTGTGAACCCTTACAATTACCGGTCTGTTGATAATTTTTAAAATAATCGTTTCTTGCATTGCGTATGACATTGACGGGATAATTTCTTATAAATAGCTTTGAATCTGGACCAATTTAAGTGTTTGTGATAGTGGAGGATTTTTAAATACTGAACAAAATTGTTTATGCATAAAGTAAAAAACAATAAAAAAAAGAAGAAAATACATGTATTTGACAATTTCGCACACTTTGTTTTTCTTTGGAGAAATGGTTGATCTTGTTACCACTATTTATAAAATAGTGTTGTCTGTATGTTTTTTTAATCAAAGTTTTAGTTAACTTACTTTATACATATGTGTGAAAAGCTACATTGTTAAATACTATAACTTGTTTAGTCTTTAAGTTAATTTATCAAACATGTTAGTGAACTTCTTCTGCATCATCATTCTAATAATTACAATGTATCTTGTTCCACGTGTAATCAAATATTACATTTGTTTTTAACATTGTTCCAAGTTGACACGAGTCAATTTATTGTATCATTTATATGTGACGTTTATGTAAGTCAATTTGTCAAATTTGTAGTTTCACATGACGTGTTCAATCGTTAGTCATGTTCATTGTCATCATAGCCAAATAACTAGTTATCAAACCCGTCAAATCCTTCATTTTATTGCATAGACTTAATTCTTATTAGTTCGATTTACAATGAGCACGTGTTACATGTAAGTGTGTGAGACATTCATACCAATGTTTTACTATCCCCTATACCAATGTTTAACTTTCACCCATATACATGTTCAACTAGTACCCATATAATTGTTCAACTTTCACCCATCCCAATGTTGAACTATCTCCCATATAAATGTTGAACTATCACCCATACCAATGTTGAAATACATGTATTACCTAGTTCAATGTTGAACTATTATCCATATCAATCTATTATCAGAGGGTTTAAGCAATCAAACCAGCTGCCATCTAAACGGAATCATCTTTACTTGTATTTCTCTAACCTAACTTGATAGTGCATTTGATCTAGTATATTTCATTGAGTCACTAGATCTAAAAGTTATTCCCGCTTGTATATATAGAACCCATGCATGTTTTATACTCAACCTTCATAAAAAGTACCCGTTTTACAGTCCGACTTTTTATTCTCAGGTATCACCATATAAATGGCAGAATTCATTAAGTATTATTTACCGGATATTTATTTATCCGTAGAGATATTCTAACATTTTAAATTTTGCATTTTATAAATTAGAAAAATTATCTAAAAGAATCTTTTTCATTTTTTTAATAAGATATCTTAACTTGTTCCCGCATGCTCCTATATGACATAATTTTTGTTTTATTTATTCGCTCCAAATCAATTATGTTTTGGAGCTCCAAAATTAAAACCATATTCATCTATTAGACAATATTGTATAACATAAAATCTCGGATTGATTTATCAATTTCTGGAGACCATCAATCTTGTTTTAAATAATGAATGATGACTATTCTTAAAGTGTCAAAAGTCAAGAAAGTTAATGCAAATGATAAACATTGGCAGAGAGATTGATTTTGATTTAATTGTTCTATCATTTTTAGAGTGGCAAAAATGCCGAATAACGTTTAAACTTAATCATTGAACCTTGTTTAGCAAAATTAAAGGCTTAACAGAAATAAAATTATAAAATCTTACACAACATTAAAAAGACAGTATCCCTTCTTAAAAGTTGATGTTGCCTAAACACCCAATGACCTTTAAGTTTAATGAATGGCAGATTTCAATTTCTGTGGTATGTAGAATTAAAAAGAAGTCATTTAACAGACAGACGGAAATTTTGAAATAAGAAACAAGTACATATGTACATGTATATATAACCTCTAGATCTTTCTTTAAAAAGTGCATCCTGATACATTTTATTAAACGGAGAGGATGTTCTTAGAGTTATCCATCTTTGGTGCTTCTCTTTATATTTAAAACACTGCTGTGATGTCATTCCTTTGTTCCAGCAATCTAAAATTTTACCTTTGACAGTCCGATATTAGTGAGCTTCTTAATATCAGACCGTTACCAGTGGTTACAGTACTGATATCCTTCAAAATCGGACTGTCTCATGTAAATCAACAATGAAATTTAATGGCAGTGTTTTAAGTACAATGTATGCCTCAAACACTTCTGTATGTAACGGACTGATCGAGGCCCGTAGGGCAGAGATGAGTCTAATATCCGACTTAAAACATTACCTTCTTCGTTTTAAGAATGGACAGTATCAGTTAAACCTGTTGACAATGCTGATAAATATATTTTTTTAACTTTAGACAATAAAACCAGTTTTGCGTATAGAACTTTCTTTTGTCACTTAATGGACAGTTTCAGGTATTTGCAAGGGGTTTATAAAGCTGTGCTGTGAAAATTTCATATTCATTCACTCTTCTACTAAGCAACATAAACATCTCATTCTCTATTGGGGAGAGAATTTCTTATTTAACAATATTCAAGGATGTAAAAGAGGTACATGTACTGCGTATACTGATGATGTTTTAAGTGATATTCTGGAAATAGAGGGTGGGAATGCTGTGCCAAATTTTGATATGACTTACAAAATCATTTGATGAAAGATTAAGCCAACCAAAACAAAGGATGCATTGACAGGCTCAGATGCAGAAATTTTTCCAGGGGTGTGGAGGATTTTGAGGATCAAGGTTTAATTTTAACTTTTTCCAGGGAGAATGTAGTCCGGATAATCGAGAATCAACTTTTAGATATGTGAAGAATGTGATTTTCATATAGTGCAGTGAAATTTTTCTTAATCTACGTTTTGATCATATATGATGTGATTTGTGGTAACAAGTACTTTATATGATAGAGTGGATTAATTTTGATTCGTGATTCTGAAAAATGGAGTAGATATATATCATACAGGATTATTTAGTTGTTTTTTTAGTGTTTCTCCGCTGTATCACTCTCAATGTGTTAAACATTAAATATGTTTCTTTATTTGCAAATGTGATGTCTTTATTCTTGTTTCCAACTTACCTGTAGCCGTTCAATAAGTTAAAAGTTTTACCTGTCTCTGTTCTTTTTTTCTTAAAACGAACAGTTTTTTATCCATTCTTTTTAAGAATGGACACCTATAGGTAACTTATTGGATTAGTTTTTAAATTTAGAAGTATTTTATCTTGTACTAAAGCCAAATAGAACAAATGATTACATAACAAATATGTTTTAAGAAAAAATATCAGACAGTTCTCGGCCCTAACGGGCCTCGAAACTGATATTTTTTCATACAGAACTATTTTCGGCATATATCCATTACATAGCTTCGATACGTCGTATATCCATTACCAAGTCAAGTTTGTGTAACAACTACACAAATTTTATTATCTTTTTGAAGTTTTCATAATCAATTGATTCAATAAAACATAGCTAGTTCGTGTTAAATTACAGAAGAGATAAAATTCATCTTATAATTGTTATTTGTCAACACATAATACTGGAAGTTACTCCTCAAAAATATCTCTTGTTTCAATGTGTCTGGATGAAGAATCATTATATTTGAATAAAGAGTGAAGAAAACGGTTGGTTGGTGATACGTTGTACAGTATCTGGAATTGCTGTCAATAGAATGTTGTGGCCTGGCCCCAGGATCATGAAGCAAACTTAGACTTAAGACAAAATTTGTACACTGTCTTAATGTCTCTTGATTGAAAACACTGACAAAATCGAAATGTTATTAAAAGTGTCTTAATATAACATTGTTAATTACAAATTTCAATTGTCATTTTATGATAAACAATTATTTTATAACTTAATGAAATTTTGACTTAAGTCTGAAATTGCTTCATGATCCTGAGGCCTGTACAGTTGTCAAAGAAAGTTATGTTAAAATTGTTCTTTTAAACTTCAGTCTTATGATTTTCTTCCTACTTTATGCTTCTTTTATTAATAATTATAAATAACAGTATTGCGTTGCATATTTTTTTCCATCTTACAAAAACCGCAAAACAAAAATTTGAATGACTGGGTAATTTTGACTTATTTTTGACTTATTTTATATAGGTTATTTAGTATAGTGAAATAGATCTCTGTTTTAAAAATCAATATTTTATGGCAGATAATAATCACACTTATATGCTTAAATATTTATATTCTACATTTTTTTGCATGTAAAATGTGTGTAAATTAAAATTACAGCAGAATCATCATTTTTGGAAAGATATAGTCTCATAACTGCAGCCATGTGTGCATGCAAATTGAGTAACGTGCGTTTGCGCCTTATGAAAATTTGTTTGCACATACCGTTGCAGTTTATGAGACGATATTTTATAAAAATAATGATTCAATGCTTCAATAAATCCATATCTCTGCCAAACAATGCAGACATCAATATAATCACAATTCAGATTTATATATATATATTCTATAATATAAACGGTTTTTGGTCCAAAAAAAAAAAAAAAAAAAAAAAAACCCAACAAAAAAAACAAAACCCATAAATAATACATGAGCGGATATCTGAGCCGATCAGTTTTATTGATGCATTTACTTATTTAATTATATGTATTTTGATGCCTGAATAACTCCACTTAAAATCCAAATTTCATCATTACTCGATGATTTCAAAGATACGCCACTTTCTGAAAGGAAATACAATACAAATGTACTGGTAATGTCATATAGTTTGCCAAGGACGTAACAAATCCTAAATGTTTCCAAATGGTTTATATTATGACTCTTAGTTTTATTGAGAAAATCATTTCACTTTACCGTTTTTTTAAAAGAGGAATTTCTTATACATTTATCGTGGATTTCTTCATCTACTCGTTATTGATTGAAAACATATTAAACAATGGACAATTTTGTTAACAAGAAGCAAACATGTTTTAGTTTTGTTCCGATTTCCTTTCTTTCAAAAAAGGGGAAGTTGTTTTAAGTGAGAAAATAAATAGTGTTTTTTTATAAGATTTTTAAATTTCTATTAGTTATTTGAGATTACCAGTTAAAATAAACCCAACAGGTCGTATCAAGTAAGATAATACATTGTAATAGTTACATGTACCTGTCTTGACGATTTTATTTCCTTCTGGTATGTCCTAATGGCCCACATAATAAAACACGTGAAAACCTTATGCATGTTACCCAATACCTAAAGACATGGAGAGAAGAATAATGATTTAAGTCGTAAGGTTTTTCTGTTTATGCAATCAGTCTTATCCTTTTATTTTCAAGAATAAGATTCATTCATTAATAACACTTGAATGTACAAACAGCGTTTTAGGTACATTTAGAACTTGGGCGATGAAATCTTAAGTTATCTAACAAAATGTTTGCAAGAGCTGACATTTCTGTATCTGTAAGACAACGTATAAGAAATAACTGATGTATCATTTCTACATGTAATTGACACGAACAAATAATTATGAGGGTTTATGATATAATTATGGGGGTGGGGGTGTTCAGAAAGCTACATTTGTGAAAATGATTGTTTTTTCTTTAAATAAAGAATCAGCAAGAGCAAGAATAAAGGAAACAACAAGAAGTTAGTTGTGAAAATAAAGTCATTAAGCAAAGGCAATGGAATGCTGTTTTAAAATATTTTTCGATGACAAAAACCGATTTTTTTCCCTCGTATTTGCGGTGAATATATCCCTGCTTAGCTAAGGCTTGGTTTTGGTTCTTTATCTTGAAATTATTACTATGACATCTTATGTAATTGGAAAGCCCCCCCCCCCCCCTTTTCAGAATTTTAGATTTATATCTGGTGTACTTTTAAAATATAAAATATCAAAACAATCAGAACTGAATGAATCCGAATCTCTTTAGAATTATTTTTTCAGTGTAAAAACCGAATGATCTTCTATTTGTTGGTTTTGTTTACTATAATTTACTTAAAATTCTTCCTCAAATCATCATAGGTGAGATGATCTATTACATCATAGGTGATACGATCTCTTACATCATATGTGAGATAGTCTCTTTCATGAGGTCGACTGGTGACGTTTAACTCTTTCCTTCTGTCACAGGTTTGTTGTGATTGTCCCATTTTAACAAACAAGGTCAACTGTATATACATGTTGCAGAGATATGTGGACCAATGAGAGGTTGCAGCTCTAGCTAAAATTATCGCGACCTCTACTGACCTTGCATACTTTATATATCTGTAAATCATCTCTCATACTTTAAAATGGAAGTGCAATAGAATTTCAATGTCAGTGCTCGAACTCCTATGTTCCAGACATTCTAATTGTTCATTAGAAAACAGATAATAGATGTATAAGTCATAGCTCCTGTCTTTCTCGTCTTAAGTGTTTTTAATGTAAACATTATTTATAGAGTACATCAATTGCACGTACAAAGAACTGACAAAGTGTTTTTATTTTATTTATGGTGATTTATAATTTTTATAGCGTGATTAAACTTCCTAAAATTGTTTCAGTTATGCTGAGAGATACTCGCCAAGATGTATCATTTTAAATTCCTTTGGCTAAAGTGTCTATATACTTGTATGTTTGTAAAATATGAAAAAAGTTAATGCCGAAAAGAGTTCGAAGTTGCAATGTCAAATTATTGTTGGATATTCCCGAAAGTAAAATCAACTGTGGTCTTGACACTCAGTATCTATCGTGTTATGTTGAACATATTTCAGAACAATGGTATTTTGGTTATATTTTATTACGAACACATGGTAATGTAAAAATACATGATTCACAACTAGATCGAACACTCTACTAGATGATAATGAAGCATGTCCTTGATGATGGATGGGACAAGGTTGAGCTTTCATCGAATCGCCGCTGCAAAATTTTGTTTTCTTGATGCATTCTTGTTCAACGGACAAACTGTACAAAAAAAAACGGGGAAACAATATAGCATTTTACAATTAACTTCTACATCTTACAGTTTCATTTTTAAACTAGTTGGATTTATGTACAATTACGATTAACTTGTCAAGCAGATTAGATCGATAAGATTATCAAAGCTAAAAAATTAATTTAAAATACCGCCTCGGGTTGAACACTAATAATAAAGTGGGAGCAATACCATTAATATCAATGACTCTTAATTAAACATGAATACATTCACTGTGTATATTGTTATATAACTTGTTAAGGATATATCAGGTTCAACAAATTTGATTTTCTAAAGCATAGAACAGACAAAAAAGCTTGACCTGTCCCGCATGCATTTACTGACTGTGCTCCAATTTGTTTCTAAATATTTTTTTCCACTATTGTTTTTTCATCAATCGCTAAGAATTGTTTCAATTTATCAATAAAATCGAGATTTTCATTTTTGTTCTTCAAAACTCTTACAAGATGTTTTCCATAAGCGATAATTTAATTGGTTTAATCTATATAATGTATATGTTTATATACATAATTGGTCTGCTAGCATAAACGAGGCTGGGTGTGCCTTTATCGCCATTGCTCCAATTTTGGAGGGCGGTATATAACTTTTCTAGCTCGTGCATATTTTCCAGCTCGTGTACATTTGAAATATTCTATCATAATGATAAACTAGACTGCATCATCAATAATGTAGCTACAACATTAGCTACTAGATATCAATCAATATGCGACACTCTCAGATGGAAGCAAAAATCATATATAGCAGTCATTTTATCTTTCATTTAAATATCATTAATCGATCATTTTTACAGTTAATATCATATTATCTTAAATTAACATTTTTTTTTCATGTGGTGTTCGCAAACATTTGAATAATAAGAGCAATACAACGAATGCATTAGATATAATGCTAAATGTAATATAGCCCAACGGTTCACATATTTGTCAGGTATACTAAATGCTTTAAAGCGCTTGTCATACAAATATTGATAACTTAATAATTCAGAGAGAGAGAGAGAGAGAGAGAGAGAGAGAGAGAGAGAGAGAGAGAGCTTCTCCAGATGTGTTAACTATGTTTCGGTAACTAAGTGACTTTGTGTTAACGAATTAATATTCAAAGTTTTATTATTGTAAATAATTTCAAAAACATTAAAGCATGAATTTTGTTTAAATGATTGTAAGCTATTATTATTTTTCCCGTAACAATTTTCGTTCACACTATTATTATGCTTCTTTTATAACTGTGCGGATTATTTTTGTGCGTTTATAACGGTACTTAAACCTTGTTATATTAGGATATTAATCTCATGTACCTAAGGACGCGACCCCCTCTAGCCATCTCCATTTAGACCCCCGAGCTAGTTGACTCTCACTTTGATGGAAAGTCCTTGGAAATCATTTACAAAACATATATCTTTCCAAATATCGTAAATTTAGGGAAAAATAAACGATTTATGGTAAACACCCCATCCCACCTCCTTATATATATGCAGGTTGAGGTTGTTTTTAATGAATATTTTATTTTTAGTTCATTTCAGATATTGATATGGGACATGTTGTGAACATGACTTTAAAGGAATTTATATAAAAAAAGACTCAACTATCCCAGATGTCAAAACCGCCGATGGGTGGATGGGGGTTCTTTCCCCAAGCACCTGTGGATAATACTTAGTAAAGATGGTGTACTCATTATTAGAAGTATTTGCAAATACTTACAAGTAAACGGGGTTCTGATGGTACGCTGCGCTTTCCATTAAAGCACCCACCAAAATTACAAAATAGTCGTTTTTTTAGTGGGTTTCTCCTAAACTGTTGTTTTCCTTGTTTGAGTCCATGTCCAAGAAAACGTTTTCTCTGCGCATGTCTCATTCCGTATCCAAGGAGACGCTTTTGTACGGTACTTCCGCTGTCTTCTGGAAGACCGTCCGGCAGCCAGTCGTCAGACTCGGTGTCTTCTTTGTCATTAGTGAGTTGATCTAACTCACTGAGTAAGTCCACATCTTCTTGCAGGATCTACACAAAATATAAATAATGATCCATGTCATACCATTAATTACAGCATCACGAAGCTTTATTCATTTGTCGGAACTATATACGTCTACGATGTATACGTATACATGTAGTATGTCGGGAACCAAATTTAAACTTTTTAAGAGAATTTTTTTTATCTTTTATTTATAAGAGCAAACAAAGTATTTAAGAGGTTGATTTTCCGATCAATTAAAGTCGTGTACGTTTTGTATTTGAAATTTAATCAAACTTTGAATGATAAAAGAGATTGTATTCATTTAAATTGACTACAACTAAATTTACTACAGACTCTGCAAAATGCTTCTTTTCTAAATTATGATAACATACATAATGGTTAGAAAGATCTTGGAAAATTATTTTATCTCTATGGTGCTAGCTGCTAAAATCACGTTTTGCTGTGACGGGTTCTTTAGGGATATTTCATTTTAATGTTTAGAAACCAGATTCCAGTTTCGGAACCATTACAACTTAAAAAGGAACACTATTTATCCCAGACTAACTTTTACAAATTAATTTAAGAAAAAATGTACAACTGAGATCAAAATGAGCTCTTCTGAATTTCTTAATCTCGAAGCCAGATGTTTCCTAACTAAAATCTTTAAAAAATGCAGATGATACAAAGGCATCAAAACAGGAAAATTAACTGTTTTCTTTTTTCCTAAAAATTACACGTGAATGCACGTTTTTAAGGGATAAAAAGTGTTCAATGATCAATGACTTTCATATTTTATATCTTGTTGTCGCATGCGGACAAGTGGCTTTTTAAGCCTAATTTTGACGCACACGAGGTCAATTTCGAACAAAATCATGCAGCAAAAGTGTTATCACGAAAAAGGTAACAAATAAGTAATACATTCAACAGAAGCATCACATACCAACAGTTTCAATATCTAATTATTGGTTATGGACATTATTACATAGATTGTATATTTCCCAGAAGCCATGATCGAAGAAACTGTGATTGAAAACAAAGTTTCCCCGGTGAGTATTATTATTTCATTTATGAATAGAAAAATTCTCAAACGTTTTAAAATTGGCAATTTTGATTTATTTTTCATACGAATATTAGGAGTAGTATCTTATTTTTTTTCTCTAGTAACTGTTTTTTGAAATTATATCATAAAATAAAGAGTCTTCTGCAACATTTTTAATCTAAGCGTTCAAAAACAAATCGCTTGTACTGATAATTAAGACATAATTTTTCAATATATATACCATGTACTTCAAATAAATTCGAATTTGACTTGCTTAGCGGGTATGTTTTTCTAATTCATCTGTTTAACTAGACACGAATCTTACTCGGGGAAAAGGGAAAATTAATATTACTTAAACTTTACGTAATTATCCTTACTATGAGCAAACAGCGAAGAAGAAACCTTTACCTGTCTTAGAAGGTTGGTGTTTACTTCAGGCTCATTCTGGCCGTAGGTATGGACTGCAAACGAACACAGAGCCACAAGGAGGCTAACAGTTACACCTGTAGTGTGGCCAAACATTATTCAGATGACTTCAAGGTGCTTTTGAAGTTAGTTCAAGTTCTCTTCACGTTCTCTTTAAGTCCCCGTTTTGCTAGAGACGGATCTGGTTAGCGTCCTTTATACTGGTTAGAGCGATGTTATATAGGGTGTCATCGGATTTATAAAAATTTATAAGCGCACTGCCTCCGTACGATACACAGGCAATCAATTAAAATTCATTAATTATTGATGAACTTTTTCTTGTTACATTTCATTTATTGATATTACTAGTGAAAACGATACAAATACGACTCGTACATCGTGCATTTTTGGTTTTATTCGTCATACAGAATTAAAAATGAAATGATGATTCTATATTCAGGTTTTCCAAAAAGGAATACACATTACAAAGGGGGTGGGAGACTCCCAAATGAGTAGGATTCCTCAAACTATTTTTTGCCTAGATGTAGATTAGAAGTTTTTAACAAGTTATTTTTTCCTGACAATATTCATAAGTGGAATAATCTGAGTACTAATACAAGGGAAGCGACCTCATTAAGTATTTTTAAGAAAAAACTACAGAGCGATTATACAAAGCCTCCTAAGTATTTCTCCTTTGGTAGACGTTTTTAAACATTATTCATATAAAATCAAGGCATAATTGTATTCTTAATTTGGATCTTCATCGATGTAATATAATAGCAAACCCAATGTGTTCAAGTGGAATATTAGAAGATGCACATTACTTGTTTTTCGTGTGTAAAAAATATTCATTATTAAGATAATCATTTATGTATAATCCTTTATCGTTGAACTTTTTGAACATAATTGATGTACATTTAATACTTTGGGTGACAGATCCTTGTCTTATGATGAAAATATAAAAATATTTAAAGAAGGTTACACATTGGGAAGTGAGGAAGGTTTAACTAAATTATTTAAATGTATTTGCATAATTTTCTTATCCAGCTTAGTTCTAATTCTAGATATGCACAGTATTACATCATTTAAAACTAGTATTTTATTTCTATTTCATTAAGTGCACCATAATTGTTATAAATGTTAACTGTCTGGCATTGTAATATATTATGTATACAACAAGGAGAGGACCATCTACGTTTTTAGAAATTGTGTCCAATCCTTTTGGCATTTAATAGTCAATAAAATATGTTCAACTCAACTCCTACATGAGTACCCCATAGAGTGTGTCCCTTCCAAAACCTCTGACTTTAGTATCAAGTTTTATAATAACCTGAAAAAGTTTTGACATAAAACTTGAGTAATGTCTAAGCCTCCAATTGCTGGCTAATAAATATGTTGTAAAGTTTTCATTTCTACTTAATAGAATGCTTGTACACATGTACATTAAATAGTCACCGTGTACTGTGCAAATATCCATTAGAAGTTAAAAAAAATTAACAA
Source organism: Magallana hongkongensis (assembly GCA_016163765.1). Taxonomy (NCBI): domain Eukaryota; kingdom Metazoa; phylum Mollusca; class Bivalvia; order Ostreida; family Ostreidae; genus Magallana; species Magallana hongkongensis. Next base: position 54,288,319 of record WFKH01010211.1, on the reverse strand, counting down.
AACTTGGTACAGGTAGGATAATAAAAGAATGCTTTGGTATAACCCTTCATGTGTGTTGTTCTAATGCGTTAAAAATAAAAATTATATTTGGGTGACATACATGTAATTTCCATCATCACCGCAGCTTCCAGGTGCTTCTTTTTATGTAGTACATCACAACATTTTTCCATAATGGATAATCATTTTTGTTTTACTTTATAGTTCAGCTTTAGTGAGTCTAAGGATTTGGTTTCTCTAAGTATAGTACGTTCAAAATTGATTTGATGTTTTTATATTTTCTAATACTCTAATATAACCATCAATTCCATTTCAAAGCTCTGCCTATACATGTATCTATAGTCTTCATGTAGAGAGAGTGGTCATTAATTTTGCAGAATCTTTTTCTAGAGTACATTTTTTTCTGAGCTAATATCTAATAGATAATTTTGTACTTAGGTGTTTTGATAACAGTTGTTGAAAACTGCTTAATTCAGTTACTCTGTACAAGGTTTATCTCTAGCATTAGAAAAGATGAGAAAATATGTAAACATACTGAACTGTTTCACTATTATTTACAATAGTAATAATTTGATTTGTAGCTTTAGTTTGCAATTGGAATGGAATCCATATCCGCGCGAACAAATATGGTATAAGCGCAAACAGGCGTAGAGTACTACATGTAGTATTGTGCATTTCTGAGATGATGTTAGTACATGTCTCTGTCCCACATCTATCTGTGCCCATGATTCAATTCTTTCTAAGTATACCAAATTTTGATCAAAAACTCGTTAGCAAAAGGAAAACTGAGAGTATACACCTGTATGTCACAAGTAAAGAAATTCAACCAAAAGGGATATGAATAGACTGTCTCAGCCCATCGGCATACAAACATAGAGGTATTTTTTTTTTTTTGGGGGGGGGGGGGGGTTGGGTCAGATGACGTAATAGTCCTGTTCTCCCTAACCTTTATTGGGTTGATGAAACAAAAGGGAACCTATCCTCGTTAGAGGGAGAGAAGCGTGAGATCTCTCGTTGATTTTTGGAAGATAAACTGGAAATTAGCAGCTCTACTAGTGAAGTTGTCTGATACCAGTACTGTTTGCTCCAGGTTAATATTATCAAGACATCTTATTAAAGGGACTTGGACACGATTTGAGTTCAAAATTATATTTTTTGTTTTTTATGTATAAACTGGTTTACTTGTGCATTTTGAATGATTGACCGAAATTTGAATGTTTGAAGTCAAGTCATAAGAGAGATACAGAGGTAAGAATTCATTGTTATGTAAACAAAGCTCGAGTCTTATATTTGTTGACAAATAATGATAAGTAATGAATTACTATTTATTTGACAAAATTACTCGTGGCAAACAAGATAAACTGATTCTATGTGTTCATAAATAATATTAACAATAGAAAAAAGCAACATTCGATTGAAACTTATACCACGTACAACACATATGTAAATAATAACAAGACTCGGGCTTTGTTTACAAAACAAAGAATTTCAAACTCTGTATCTTGCTTATAACTCAATATTTGATTTTCAGTTTTGACAAAGCATTAAATATACCCACATTAACCATTCTAAACAATAAAAATGGAAAAATAAAATTTAAAATTTTAAGCTCAAATCGTGTCCAAGTCCCTTTAAGGAACATAATGCAAAAAAGAAAGATTAAAAAATAACACACAGACAAATGTAGTCCTTGATACTGTAAATAATTAAAACACAATGAATTATTTTGGATTGGTGACAAAAAGCATTTTATTTTCGAGGAAAATCAATATATATTCACAATTTTTCTTCTTTTTTGTATTTTAATATTTCCTCTCGGCGGACGTAAGCTGGAGAGGGTTCGATGCATAATTTACATCAGAACAATCATTCAAACAAGAGATCGGTGAACTCTCGGGAGAATCAACACATTTCTGTCCTATCAAAATACCTTTAATTTTGTATGCTGGCCATCACATCAAGTTTGCTCTGAAACTCCAACTTCCGTAATATTGACTATAGTTCTGTATATGTATAAATATTTATCGGAGCTACTATTGACATGTTACAACATGTGTCTCGTAAATTTCAAGCATTTGCGGGGATCCTAAAATGCCGTTAATAAGTATTTGGTTTAAAGATAAAAAAAAAAAACACATTTAGATTTGAATAACAGTTATCGATTTAATAATTTAATAATTATTATAATTTGATATGATACTTTAAAAATTTGAACAATTTCAAAATAGCACAGATTGTTCAACTAAAATACATAACAAATTTGCTATTCAGATAAAATTTTACAATTTGGTATTTATACGTGCTGCAACATTTCAAGGTGTTCAATTCTCATTGATAAACGTGCTCTCCTTTAAATAGATAATTTCCATATTTAGCGCCTTCTTTTATGAGTACATTCCTAAAAAAATATTCAACCAATATATTTGGCCTTAAAACACTATCTATTAAAAGTTATCGTAAATTTTATCTCTAAAAAAAGTTTTCCTTAATATTCATTCACTTTTTTAGGTGCGAAGGAGTGGGTAATATGGAGTGGTAATTTTTATCAAACAGACTGCCAACTTGTCGAATTTCAACCACGTTACAGAGGTAGAACTCCTATAAAAACCGATAGATTCTGTAAACCTACCGACCCTCTAGTGACACAAAATAGCAAAGATAATCTATTATTTATAGGGAACTGTTTGTTTTTTTCCATAAATGTTGTGTTATCGTACTTATCAAGCAGGTCTGGTCATGTAATTCAAAGATTTTTTTTTTTATCTGAATTTAGATCAACGGTTTCATGAAATTCATCTCATGAAATATTAAAGATTATAAATAAAAAAGCATCCATTTCCTACATTACCCCATTGGGGTCGGTAAAAGTGATGAAATCATTCATTCCGAGCGTCATAATATCATCTCTTGTTTAAAACGAACGCATTTATTCATTGGTCCTTTGAGGAAGATTCTTTCATTGTTGAACTCAAAACACTTTGCGTTTTGTGTTTAAAAAATGGCGATGTATCATAAAAGTAATTAGATATTCACTACATTAAATTCACCAAACATATTAATTGAACCTGAGCGACTGTCAAAGTTTTGTTTTATAGTTGATAGTTATTAACTGTAATTTCTCCATCTCTAGCGGCCACTATCCTGAGTTGAGTTGAGTTGATTTGGACACACACAATTTTTTAACTGACTTCATTAATTGTTGTAGTTAATACACCGCATTTTGTAATGTTAAACTTCTGTTCCATTAGAAAAAGTGACAAATATCTCAACATCACACGTTTTCACTTTCTTCTAAATAAATATTAAATAAATAAAGATTAGACAGTGGGACGGACAACTCCGGAATGGACATTTTTCCGGCGTTGTTCACCCCTTTCCATACATACTATCGACCAAAGTTAATATATTTATCAATACGAAAAATCACCATTTATTTCTTAATTCATTGAACGGGCAATATGTCACATGTACATTAAATTATTTTTTATTATAAAAATACACCTTGCTCAAACACATTTACCTAAAAATGTCACTAGGTGGGTGAGAAGAAGTTGGGTCTTCAGTTGCATTTCTCGTTTGGGTAGATTCCCAACCTATAAACTGCAAGGTTAAGATTGTTACTTCATCAGTACCATAGGTTTTGGAACTCGTCTTCTTGAATTGATGTATGTAGTATTTTTCAGAACACAATATTTGATTTTTTTAAAAATAAGATATACTTATATTGTAAAGATAAACAACAGATTTCGGCGAAATCGCATTATATCTAATTTAATAAACAAGAAAAATAACACATTTTGTAGTTAAACTGCTTTGTTAGCATAGGGTGAAGCTCTACCATTCCGTCAACTGAAAGGTGGCTGAATGGTTACTCAATTTTGACTGAATGGCATAGCTCTGTTAATCCTGTGTAAATCTCCACTCTGTGATTAGTCTAACTGTGAAGAAAAAAATTGATTTAACTCTGATTTTAATAAATTGTTAATATCCAATATGCCAGTGATACATTTAACTATTGGACATTATTTGTAGGTCCGGTATGACGAAAAAAGGTTATAACTAAATCGGTCTACAAAATCGAATTTTTCAATGACATCGCGTTACCTTTCTACCATCCCAACCCACCCCTACGTTGTTTGAAAATATTTCAATTTGAGATCAGGATATATCAACTTCCAACAATGACATCAGTATATGATAACAATTAAATCGAAAACACGAAAATATAGATTATACACTGGGTGCTATGTCACACGGCATTTCAGCGTTACTAATCTACGCTTCTGTAATATTAAAGTGAGTAAAACAGACTCCATTTACAACTTTTCACAACACTGAAATTATCTTCACTATTAATCACATGTTCTTGCTATAAATCTATCGTACAGTAGCTGCGCTCAGATTATATAGTCTAAATATCAGTTCATTTGGTATTGCAGAGACCATTCAATTTCCTTAATTATACATATCCATACATATCAGCGTAATAAAAAAAGGCATTTTTGTTTCCTAAGATCATTTGTTATTTAAATACAAGGATCGGGATGGAACATTGCTTATGATAAATTATAATATGTATATATATATATATATTTATTTTTATATATTTATCACATGTTTATCTCAATATGCGGTGGATATCACTCATGGGATAAATTTTTGATATTCCACTGTGTGTTCTTACGCCAGGTGACGTCATAATTAAACATTACGTAGGTTTAGGCTGTTGATTGACGTAGAATGAAAAATTAAAAAATGAATTCAGTTGAAATGTGGAGTTGTAAATGTAAAGCATTTAATGCTGTTTTAATTTTTTTTCATGAATTGATAAAAATATATTCGAAAATGAAATGTTAGCTTGTTAATCTTCAAGGAACTTTTTTCAGTGCATAAAGTTGTTGACGTCTTGCAGTAAATGTGTTGTGCGGCTCACAATTATAATTTTTACAGAAAGAATTGAGATTTAATAAAAGACATGGTAAAACATGTGATAAAAAGAATCTCTCATGGTTTGCAATGGTATATGATTTTTATCCGACTCGTTGTGTGTTTTCTATCCCCTCGCCAAGGCTCGGGGATAGAAACCACACAACTCGTTGGATATATATATATATAAAATTCAAAAAGAGTGAAAGATGATATCACACAGTATAAGTATAAATAATCAAAAAAAGAAGAAGAAAATGCACAGTTCCAAAGTTTCTATTCACAAGCGCTTTCTGGATTTTAACGTCCGTCTTCAGGTGAACATACATAAAATATGAAATTGTTTTCCTTAGAAACGTTAACTATGACGTCATGATGTAATGAGAGTCTTTTCAGGGAAGGAAAAAATTCATGACGTCATAATACAATACAAAACAAAAGGAATTAAAAATGGGTCTTTTTCTTTTTTTCTGGTTGTTCTAAGTGTATTCTGTGGTATTTTCTTTGCTTCTTCTATGGCCGAATCAATGAGTTTTTCGTGATAATTTTGAGCACTTAGATATATTTTCAATTCCTTCAATCTTTGATCCTTGGTTTTCTCTTCACTAACAATAGTGCAAATTCTTCTTGATAAATTGTAAGGGATATTTCTTTTGGTGTGCGTAGGATGACAGGATTTAAAATTTAGATTCTGATGAGTGTCCGTGGTTTTGTAATAAACATCTATTGAAATTTTTTATTGGTTTTTTAAATTTTTAATTCCTTTTGTTACAACCTACAATCCTAAACATTTTAATGAAGCGAAAAAGAATTTTTCTATCATTGAGCGGGATCAAGAACTTAAACAACAAATTAAAAAATCTGACCTACTCCATAGCCAAAGACAACCACCAAACCAGAAGAAAATATTAACAAGAGCTAAATTTAATACAACACCAGAAAAATATGCTGTTTCCAAATGCGGAGATTCAAGGTGCGGCACGTGTCCTTATCTAAAGACAGGAGCTTCTATTTCTTTTAAATGTGGCAAGACTTTTTATGTTAATGAAAATATGTCGTGTAAATCCAAAAATTTGCTCTATTGTATAACTTATAACAACTGTGGAGAAGATTACATCGGCCAAACCGGAACACAACTTACCGCCCGCATGCGCGTCCATCGCCAACAGATAAATGATCCCAGCACCAGAAATACCCCTTGCAGTGAACATTTTGACAGATGTGCTAGGGGAGATTATCAAGTATTCCCATTTTATAAACTTAAAACCGACTCAACCGCCATGAGACTTGTAAAAGAGAACTATTTTATTAAATTATTTTCCCCAAAACTCAACAAACATTAATATCTGTATATATGATCATCTTTATTCCAGCCAGTCCTTGTATTTGTACATTTATTGATGTCGTTATTATCATTTTTTGTCTAATTCAGTTTTCCCGAACTTTGACGTTTTGTATTGTATTATGACGTCATGAATTTATTCCTTCCCTGAAAAGACTCTCATTACATCATGACGTCATAGTTAACGTTTCTAAGGAAAACAATTTCATATTTTATGTACGTTCACATGGCCTCAGGATCATGAAGCAATTTCAGACTTAAGTCAAAATTTCAGTCAGTCATAAAATTAATGTACATTATTATATGACAATTGAAATTGGTAATTAACAATGTATATATCAAGACACTTTTAATAGCATTTCAATTTTGTCAGTGTTTTCAATCAAGAGACATTAAGACAGTGTATAATTTTTGACTTAAATCTAAGACTGCTTCATGATCCTGGAGCCTGAAGACGGATGTTAAAATCCAGAAAGCGCTTGTGAATAGAAACTTTGGAACTGTGCATTTTCTTTATATATATATAATATATATATATTAAAAGTTGAATGTTAATCTCTTCAAGATAGCCTCATCACCATTTAAGTTTTTAAAACTATGTTCAGTGAGCAATATTCATCATAATTGCATCTACCAAGCGCATTTTATCTCTACTGTATATCTACACAGTAACTTGTCCATTTCACAAGGTAACCACATTCTATGCTATATCCTCGTTATCTTCGGAAACTCTTTCCAGCAATATTGGCGAAATATGAATGTTTAACGCTGGTTTGGCGAATTGTAGACAATCCTTCGTCATTTAGGCATAATATACCGGAAATATCATATCAAAGCAGACAAATGAGATCGTTTAAATATGACCCCCTCTTTACAATTCCTTTTCGTGTATAGATTGTGTGCTGTTATTGGGATTTCGTGCGTATTTTTGTGATACATATTTCATGACACTATCATATAATGAGCAAATTATTTGTTAATTTGTTTATTTGTTTAATCTTTATTTGAAATAAGATACCATACAAAAAAACAACGAAACATTCATCCATCCCAACCTTGTATCTCCTTTGTACATTATAACAATGGACTAAATTATTTATTATTTTCACTCCTAATGGTCGCCACCCTCCCCCACCCCAAGTATCCCTTCTCTTCTTTTAATTGGCATATGTCCCCATTATTGGCCCATTATTGCCGTTGCAGGCATTTAGCTATTTAAAAAATATGATTTTTGATGTTTTTGATTTAGAGATATTATGGTTCTGGGGGGAAATGCAGTTTTGACATTTTAGTTACGTTTGCTGTTGGATATGATTTATATGCAAATATTTTTAAATTACCTTTTCAATTTTCCTTTGTTACATGTACTTCGATTGCTTTCTTTGATTTAAAATATAGAAAGTTGGGCCCTAATAACACCATAGAAATATATTTTTACTAAATAAATGTTCGAGTTCTCAAAAAGGGATCTTTCTTAAAAATGTCGAAAAATTACGAAATATTACACTCCCTTTTCAGTTTTGACAAACTTGATATTTGTATTTTAAGAGTTTGTAATGCTTATGTACACGGTATAAGAGAATTTTTTTCAAGTGTATGTTACCTCATAATTACAATCGCGTAGTATCTGGCCCCGCGATTACTATCGTTTCTTTTAGGTTATTCCTCAATATAAGTTTAAACTACTCCTCAAGTATAAGTACTGACATCAAATTTCTGCACCTTTTTGTAAAAGTAATACGTTGAGAACTACTCGAGTTTGAGAAATTTGAAAATAGTGGTGACGGTAGGGCCTGGATGATTTAATCAATATTTTGTACTTGCCCCCCCCCCCCCCGCATGGATTTTTAAAATTTCGTTTCGTTAATCCTTATTCCTTGAGTATTGCGTCGTGAAATATGAACTAGGTGTAATGAATGGAAATACGGTTAGAAAATTCTGCCGTCTGTAACGGAAGATTAATCATGTTCTTTTCACGCGTTGCTTTAATTAATACACACGGTACGTCAATGAACCCAGACATACCGCGAGACAGTGACGTCATTATACACCAACCTCCAATTCCAAAGCTTTGCGTGGATTATTACCCGTTATTATTCATATATCAAAGATAGGATTTACTTTTTGCCTTAAGAGGATTTTCTTAAATTGCCGATTTCTCACTTGGAATTGTTGTTATTGTCGTGATAGCCACTCAGAATAGGTATAGATAGATATTGAAATCTACATGTATATATATTCAATTTATAAGGTGGAAAAACGTAAATTGCTTTATGTCAAATGCTAACGGTTTCTCAGAACACTGCACTATATAAAGGTGAGTGGTCCTAGACACCAACAGATGTCATTACTGTCGAGTTTAAAATAGCCCGTATTGATTTTTTCATTGAAATTCAATATAGAAATGAAAAGTATAGTTTTGTGGATAGAGCAAAAATAGGGATGGGATGCAGATGCAGGGGGTGGGGGAGCGTTGGGATCAATATTGTAGTTGTAGTTAGCAATGATAAAGCTTATAAGATTTGGAGTACCGTACGTTGTACAATGATCCCCACTAAATATTAAAGTATTTAGTTGGGTAATGTGTCTGTCTGATGAGAGAGAGACGACTCTAGCTATCCAAGATGAAATAGAAAATGATTTTTAGTGAAATGTCAGCTGCAGTTCAAAATGTATAATGTATAATTATATTTCACTTTGACCATTGACACAAAAGCAAAAATCGAATAAAGGATAATATATCAAAACTTTTTATTTAAATTTTAACTCTCAACAGTACTTAAACCATGCGGTCTACAGATCTACACGGCAGTATGAACGTTAGTATTGACAAAAAGTCACAATGTCAAGTTCGCTTAATATGTTCAAAAGTATGGGTTATATATATCCCCGAAAAATGAAAAACTTTAAAGTGTGTGTTATCTCTAGATTTTATTCATCTTTAAAATAAAAAAAAAAAATCACTATAGAAACAAATAACTGAACACTGAAATTCGTGCAATCGTCGTTGATTAATGATGGCCGACAGAGATTTGGAAGTTTTTGTACAGGGTGTACGTGTCATGCGCAGACGCCCAGCTGTCGTCATGGCCGCCAAAGAAAGTCGAGAAGAAAATTCCATCAATTTTGACGTCATCGTACTTTCGTAGAACAGCATCTTGGATCATCATGATGGGGCTCGATTCGTGGTTCACAAACACCTTGATCCAGCCGTCCGCATTTCCGTGGCCACTGCTATGGACCGAGTTAAGGTGGATCTGCTGTTTAAGGTTGATCCACTTGTTATGCGTGAAAACAAACCTCGGGGAACGGATAGAAACCCCGTAGTTGTCGTTGGTGACGATTTCTGCTTGCTGATGTTTGGCCCAAGTTTCAAAGTTTGGCTGGTCCCCTTTTGGAAAGTACAAGTACAGTTCTCCTGCCCCGTTTTCCCGCCACATAAATCGAGTGGAAATACAGTGGTTGGAATCCCGACCCCCGGAACAGTGTGTGCTGTGTCCATAAGCTCCCGGGAGCTTTCCCCCTTTGACCCATGAAAAGGAACTCGGAAAATATACATCATAGCTCAGGGTGACATCAGTAGCACCATGCGGGAAACCTGATGGCGTCACAAAAAATTGCGCTCCTCTTGGTCTGTCGTGTGTTTGTGAGTGACTTCCCTTGGCGTAATTTGCCTGCATACAAAAAAATAATACACTGACACAAAATGGCTGTGGGTGGGATTATAGCTCTTTAATTTATCAAGCCCAAGACAGGAACTATTTTCCCGAGGGCTTGCCCGAGGAGAGTAGTTCCTGTCAAGGGTTTGCTGAAAGAGCTAGTACCCCACTCAAAGTCATTGGATAAGTGTTTTATTCTACTGATGTAAATATATTTATATTGCCTTAATCCATTGCTATCAAAATAAAATAGTAATGATAGCACTAAAAGTTACCCCGGTAACTGTTTTGTTATGATGTAGATATATTATGTTGAGTTGTAATTTACATGGGAAAAAGCAACATTTAAGACATTCAATTAACACAGTAATTAATTGTGCAGTATTCGTGTCTTCTGCTGTCAATCGCTAACGTCGTTGTTGTGGAACTCTTCAGTGTTAGTGAAAGTCAACCAACCAAATTACAGGAAAAATAAATGGGTGCCGAAATCTGAGTGATAGCACTCCGGGGGGTGAATAGCACACTTTCTATCCCGGGGTTTAGTTTTGCTATAAGTGAACAAGCTTTAACTATGAAAAGCTATAATTTTACCGTCTGAACTAATAGGAAACATTTAAACAGAAGTATAATAAATTAATTTATACTTTGTGGTGCAGTTAGGCTTAACATCACTAGTCTTTACAATGAATCTAAATTAAAGCTTTAATGTTCAAATTTTGAGATAAGTGCCAAAGGAAAACCTTTAATGGCATCTTCATTAACAAAAATAAAATAATCATTCGTTCATATTTATTCCTGCAAGGTTGCACATTGTTACCATTATTGTAAACTGTTAACAAAGGTATTTACAGTGACGATGGCTAAATGTTACCAACATTGAGTATTCGATTGAAATAATACCATAGTTATTGGCTATTATTATGTGTATTCATCGGCACTATATATCATTCTATCTTCTGTATTTCATTGTAAATCTCGGGTTGGTTTTTTTTTTGTTTTTGTTTTTTTGGTGTGTTTTTTGGTTTTTTTTTTAATTGAATGAGCAAGTAAAAAAGCAGCAAGCAATTAGACAATGTAGCCAAAACAATTCCATATATATGTCAAAACTCAAATTTGCTTACAACCTACAGCTTTTTAAAGAAAGAGAAAAACTATCAGCAATAAATGAGACAGAAACAAAAAAGTATGCACACAGTAAAACATAATGTTATGAATACAGAAAACAACAGATTTTATTTTATGCACAACTTCTATTAATAACTTAATTCATTGTTGCTCTGTAATATTTGAGAGAAAAAAAAAGAAGGGAAGGAAATATATTTAATGCAGGTTGGAAGATATAGCAAGGTTTTATCGAACACGTGTTTGTCTATTTATAGTTTGTTTATCAGGGGTAGTTACGCGTAGTAATACTGGTTAGACCGGTTATGTAGAGCATGACTGGCATGATATGTGGTTTTAAGTCATTCGAGCTCAAGACTGTGCGCTGTTTGCACGTTTCGCACCCACCCGCCCACCCACTGATGCATATATACATGCACGTGTTATGGGTTGATTTTATTAAGTAGTAATATGCATTATATGATGTTTTTTGTTGCAGATTTCAAGTTCTGTTTTAAGGGAATGGAACAGAGAATACGCGATATTTATGTATCTTATTGAATAAATGCGCTAGTCTTGGAGCATTTACCCATAATCAGTGTTG
>WFKH01010211.1:54262096-54276680 GCA_016163765.1 Magallana hongkongensis | reverse complement strand
TTGAATAAATGCGCTAGTCTTGGAGCATTTACCCATAATCAGTGTTGTTATGATTGAATAAGGTAGTAAATATTTTATGTTCGTTTGAGATTGTTCGAATTAGAACATAAAGAAAAAATATAGTGGTTAACATTACATATTTACTATAAAAGAGTAAAGAAGATTAATGAAAATGAAAAAAGAATTAAAAAAATGATAAATGAAAAAAAAAGTCATTAAATCAAAGTATAAGAGACCATTTCTGCCAGAAAATATTAAAACTATTGATATTTGTACTGTCATTAGCATTGTATTGAAGAATTTCAAAGTAAGAACTGAATACCTTTGATAGATGGGCAGGTTTTGACAATGTATTGTTTTATTAATATTAGCATACAATTAAATTGTTGTGAGAAATCATTCTTATTCCTTTGTCTAAAAATAAAAGTAAATTTTGTTATTCATTTATTCTAATTAATACTTATTCATTGTATATCATTAACTAAAAGTACCTTTAAAACAGTACAGGACGAACTCTTTGGGTCATGTGTTACATCTAGGTCACTGATTCCAAAAGTCCCGGATGTGTGAACGTTTACCCCGATATGACTCAGGAATGATGAGACCGAGGAATAGTGGGGACAGCTATGGAGATCTAAAAGAAACATGTCTAGATGCACTTAGTGATTCACGTATCTTTAGGGGCTTACCTGTTATTTCAATAAGATGACAACGAAAAGTATGATGCCGGTTACTGCATTAATTAGTTATTTCAGAAAGAATGGTGCGATATCTGTATGTTTAATGCTTTATTATTTCAGTGACATATCACTGTATATATGGTATCATTATGTTTATTGCTTGTTATTTCAGTTACGTTTCCAGGATAAATGGTGTTATATCGGTCAATTTTTTGTCCTGTTATCAAAGTAAAATATCAAGAAAACTATGTGGCGTACTTCATCTATTTTCATAAAAAAATTATATGTACATGTGCGAGGGTTGACCCAAAAGTAATGTTACAAATGCGATAAAATCACGAAACGTGGAGTTAAGCGACGAAAATGCGCACTTTGAAATATCTACATTTTGATTCAGATTTGAAAATTCCAATGCAAAACACAATTGCTGCTCAAGACACAGGTAACATGTTTTAAGAACGTGAGGTAAGGATAGTCGCTGCAGGTCCGTGGCTTTATCAATGAAAAAAATGATTAAATCATTGTTCTTTTCTTGTATGATAGAGTAATCTATTTGGTAATTTTTTTTTTACTTTGCGATCAATCAAATCGAGAGCTCTACAAAAAGTTATGAGCGTAGCCTTTTAACATTGGTGAGGACTTAAGACCCTTGTTCAATCTTTTATTCTGACAGTCTGTGTTTTTCGACGATCTACTTTATTTATAATCATGCCTCTCTCTCTCTCTCTCTCTCTCTCTCTCTCTCTCTCTCTCTCTCTCTCACGTTTAGTTTCACAGGATGAAGCTCTGCCATTCAGTAACCTTTTAGTCATCTTTCAGCTGACTGAATGGCAGAGCTTCATCCTGTGTTTAATGTAATGATTTCAAAACCATTCCTAGTGATTTGTATTCGTTAAAGCAAATATATGCATCGCGTCTATTTTCACATTTGCGGCCCTGTGCCTTTAATAGAGAGACCGGGGAGATAATTAAAATCAACAGTCACGTTCTCAAATCTTTTTACATCAGTTTAAAAAAAATTCGTGGAAAATTTGTTTCAAAATATTGTGTAGTTTGGGGGTTTTTTCTTCAGATTATCAACTGTGAATTTTATTTTGAAATAAAAAAGTCAAACAATACGAAAGTTTTTGATGCGGCGATGTCACGTGTGTATAAAGTTTCGATGATTTATATCATTTTAATAATTCAACGAAATCTAATTTAATTCAATTCTCACGAATTTATATCATGAATGTGCAAATTTTTGTTATACCGTGTTCTATGATACAGCCCTCGTGAAAAGCGCTATGCATTGTGTGACATTACTTTTGGATCAACCCTTGTATTCAATCCCATCCATCAAGCTCTTTCTTTGTTTTTTCAGTAATATTTGAAGATTGCAATGAGATATTTAGTTCGCATCTGTCTTTGTATGTTTCAATAAAATTTCACAATTGCAGTTTGAAATAAATATTACAGCTAGTGTATCTATTTAAGGAATAAGGAATCATTCTGTGAGTATTATGAAGGGATAATTTTGGTCGGGGCGCGATCAAATCCAATGAACCCCGAAGGGCTTTATGATAGATTGATCACGCCCCGACCGAAATTATCACCTCATAATATTCAAAGAATGATTCCTTATTACTTATATTATATGATTTTCAGCAATTATACGATTAAATATTTGAATATAAATAAGCAAACCCCGCTTGCGCCGCAATTATACGTCATTTGAATTTATTGGACTGTATAGTAAAAAATCGATACGTTGTGTTATCACAGGCAAAGACACTGAAAAATGTAAATATTTTGTCGTAATGTATCACTGTTTACTAAATTTTTGCATCCACAATATCACTCCATAAAATGAGTTGTAAAAAAATACATTAAAAAGGATTAGGTGGCTTTACACGTGGGTACTTAGGAAGTAAAATGAAATTAAGGTGACATACATTTTGAAGACGTTACTATTTGATTTTACAAAACTTACCATTTAGTATAAATGAGGTTGCAAAGTGGCACTGAAAGACAATCCACAACCAAATCCTGCGAAAACAAAAAAACCCTCATACAATTAATTAAATAATTCTTGATACCGATGTCATTATCACTATATATCTATATGTTATTTGTTATAAGTAAACTTAAGGGAGATGGGGTTTGTACTATCGATCCTTAGCTTCGGTAGTAAATTACAGATGGTCAAGAAAAATACAGCGAAAAAGTGTTCTTAACGCTCTGTAAATCTAATGAACTATAGTGACTAATATATGCACTGTACTACAAACCTTGTAATAACTTAACTACGTAGAGTGTAACTGATTAAGCTGAATTCAATCATCTCCCTAATATTAGAGAGTAAACTCTAAAGATGCTCGTAGATTGTCTTTTCGAGACATTCATGTCAATATCGGGACAATTGCATAATCCAGTAAAAATACTTTAGATGGGTTTTTTCTATAATTTCTGTTCAAGCAAGTCGAGAAATGACTTTTCGTTTGAAAACGATTGAACATTTGTTCATTTTAGTCTTTGATAAAAAAAAAAACTCCCGAAAACCTGTATGTATGTTTTTCATGGAGACCAAAAAAATCAATAACATATCTCTCTATTGTTTTATGGATGACATCCAACGAATGTGGATTATTGTTCCACGACTCATCTCACGTTGAAAATTGACTCTAATAGAAAATGGACACCCTACTATTAACTAAATAGAGCATTCAATAAATAGAATAGTTTTGGTTCAGCAACAGATGGCAGAGGGACATGTACAGGGAGCGCAACAGGGGAGGGGGATGGGTAGTAGATCCTACGATTGTTTTGTTAATTTTTGGTCAAATCTCCGATTTGAGGCATACATTTTTTTTTCAACTTTGTGGCGTTTCTTTTTGTATTATCTTTTATGTTCTTAAACAGGAATAATGAATGTCATTTCCTTAATTGTTTTAATCATATTTTATTTATTAAGTTAATTTTATTTTTATCTGATACAACGTCATATATACTACACCACGTAGAATTTTATCGGAAACTTCACATCAAGTTTTAATTAATACATGATTAATTAATTTTGAATTTGTCTCACAAAAATGTGCTCTATACCTGTTTTTGTGTTGATCTCGACAACAAAGTTTATAAAGCTAAATATAATTCTCATACAAAATTTAACTTTTTATAATGTTTCTTCAGCTGTATACAGAGTTTGGAGCTAGACACGGACAGCACCGTGCGTTAAAAACTAACTGGGCATGTCCATGAGTTTGTACCAAAAACGTGTGATAATTTTGTGTTTGCCCCGAGTCATGGCCGAACATCTACCTATCGTGGAAAAGAATAAACCAAACTAGCTCGGGCAGGACTGATACATATCAAATTAATATATCAAAATTTACATCATTAGATTTTATATAAAATTTTCTTACGTGAAAATATATTTGTATGATATGTGTGTATTTGTAATGGGGGCTTCAAAATATGTTTTTGTACATATACATATTCATGATTTTAAAAATATCAGAAAAAATGGTGATATAAATCGATGCAGTAATACGTCAAATTTCAGTTGATGTAATATTTTGATTTTATGGGGGCTTTAAAGATACATAAGTGAGATATTTTATCCATATCTTATTTTAAAAAAAAATCACATTTAATTCATATGTCATTTTCACATAAAACATTCATAATTAGAGGTCCATAGGGGTAAAAATGCTGATAAATTACATGCATTTTTCAAAAGTAATTGGAATAGCTTGGAATTTGATTCTTTTTTTAAAGATAAAAATGCGGTCTATCATATATTATACAAGTGTGTGGTCATATTTCAACGTTAACGGGTTGTTTAAATATGTATGTCTTAAAAATCTTAATTATGAATTGCTTCTTTCACTAGTGTGTATGAAATTTATGCGTCTCTCTCTCTCTCTCTCTCTCTCTCTCTCTCTCTCTCTCTCTCTCTCTCTCTCTGAATGCTACTCACATGTTGATCCTTCAATGAGATGTTATCTCTACATCTACATCGCCCGGTCGTTATCGCTATAGTGTTCTGACAACCACATGTTCATTCCCAACAAGAATGGGTCAACTCTAAAGCCCAATCTCTCTGTCCCCCCCCCGCCCCCTCCTTTTTTATCTTTTATTCATTACTGCAGTAATATTTTTATTTAACATTTGCTTAGTCTTTTGGAACAAACCGAACTAGAGAATTGTCTTATATTTAATATCCAGTCTTATACAGCACCCGTGGAGTAAGAAATATGTTGTATAAAAAACCACACACATCCCACTTTTATCCGCCCCCACCCCCCTCTTTTGAGGGTCGTTCCGTCTCGACTGGGAAATATATTGGTTTATTTTAGAGAAAATCTGTTACATTAGAATTTTCGAAATTCATGAAATTTAAAACTATCTATAACAGTTGTTGTTATAGTTAAGTCTATAAATCTTTGATTTTAAACTTTGAATGTAACGCGTCTCTATCAAATTTATAAAATGGGGACATTTTTCTATTCTGAGAAATAACTTTTATCAAAGAACATAGACGCCTCAATAATGACTCTCTAGAGAGATCGACATGCATGCTTCTATCGAATTTAATTGTTCAGTAATAACTTGTCTCGTCATAAATTTGTGTCATAAATTTTAAGGAGTCATCATACAATCAGCTTTTTAAATTATCCAATTACATTGAATTATCATATAATGTTGAGTTATTCACTCAAGTTCAGCTACTCTATTCCATCACTGTCCTTATATTGCAATTGTTTTTACGAGGCCGAGTACAGTTCGAGTACGCACGCTTTCGCGCAGCGTTTCATTTGCATTGTGACGTCATCTTTTTGCTTGATTGACGCCATGGCGTTATGATTTCAACTGCAGATATTCAGCGAAATTTGTCGAAAATAGCCCGTTCGAGGCGTAAAATTGATATTATATTGTAGAATACAATGTAAACATAAAATGTCTTGAAGTATAAGCTATACTTGGGCTCGGGTCGAAAACGTGAAGAGGGCTCAGCAAGCCTAGCCCTCTGTCACGTTTTCTTGCCCCGACTAAATATAGCTTAATACATGTATTTCAAGACAGTAACCATGTTTTTAATATTTATGACCCTTAATATATGTGATTTTATGTATTTTTTATTACTTAAATATGTCTGAATGTTTTAATAAATACTATAAAGATCACCATTTCCGCCTTTGTCAAATAAAAAATAGCCATTATCCGACAAATCTGAAAAATTGGGCATACAAATAAAAAACTTTGATAAGACCCCTGGAACAAACCAGGAGGTAAAAGGTTTTTTTTATTTGATAATTTGATGTCTTTAAGCAATAACTTTCATATGTAGAACAGGAAAAAAAATCCCTAGGGCAGAAGTTTGAAAAAAATGTGCAAAATTGATACATTTCAAGCAAAATCCCATAGTGTCCTATGTTAAAAATTAACAAACTTTGAGATGACCCCCTAAACAAACGATGTGGTAAATGTCTGATTTTTTTGTCTTAAAATGATAATTATATCAGTAGAAATTCATGTAAGAAATTTCATTAAAAAATCTAGGGCGGAACAAATTAGACCCGGCCTCGTTAATTTCAAATCCATTGGCCTCTTGCTCGGCTGTGTCAAAAAAACTTTCCGGCAGTTTTCCCGAGCTCTACCGGAGAGGTCCGAGAAGTTGCGATTTCATCTGAGTAACAGGTTTGATATGAATTGTTGTATCCCTTTCCTTTCATCAATTGGAGGAGAGGGGTCGCACAGTTTAAAAAAGAGTCGACGCTGTACATGTATATTGAGCCTCTTGCATAATAATTTCAAAAAGTGTTATACATCGCGCCCCTTCTGTAGAGTCCAATTATTGGTTCAGTGATCAGGGTTTGATCAACAATCTACATATCACAATTTGAAGCATTGTAGTTCTTTTTAGATTTTTTAAGGTTTCTCCACCCTTGATGATTTTATGGTTTAATCCGTGTAATTTTTGTTTAAATTTGATGATTAATATGCAAACAATCAAATTGAACTTAAATATTGGTATGTTGCAAATATTTTGTTCATGCTGTAGGAGCTAACACAGGTACACTATCAGGACAGCTATAGCAACGACTGCTCTCTTATCAAACATCACATTTATTTTAACTAATTTCGATATAATAAAGCAATTTTTATAAGAAATTAATCGCAATCCTTTATTTTAAGTATTTTGACATTTTAAGGCCATTTAAAAATTGCCAGTATGAAAGCTATCACATTTACAGTGCATTTTGATACGATTTTTCAACCATGAATAAGTACAGTTTAGCAACATAAAACGTCTATAACTTTTGAAATAATGGTTCAAACTCGCTGGAAATTGGTACATTTGTAATTCATTATATATCCTATCGAAATCTGCAAAGAAATGTTTACCTTGCCTGGTAAAAAATTATGAATTGTGGTCTCTGTCAAGTTTGCCTATATACGGTTTTATCAGTTTTTCATTGAATTTAGCGATTTCAACTCAAACTACTCTCTATGAATTGTTAAACATGGTGTCATTTCAATTTACATAGCTTAAAATGTGTTAAACACAAGTATAAATCAAGAAATATTGGCAAAACTATGCATCACATAACACTATTATTATAACCGATAACGGTAAAATATTCCGGAATGCTCACAATGACGTCACACGACAATCGAAAGACCTTAAAATATACTTTTTCCCTCCATATTCCGTGTTATTTATAAGACATGATATTATATCGTTATTATACTTTCATGTTAAATACTGAAATCTGATTGGTTTAGACGCAGTTGACAATCCGTTCTAATACCCACGGCGTTAGCAACACACTTAGCAACGGGCCGATAGAACGAATTGTTACATGCGCGTATATTATGCGCGTACGGTTCGCCGTAGAACTCGCGTCTTTTCTATATAAAAGCAGTAAAATTTGCTATAAAATTAAGACATTCAGTATAATGAAATAAATAGTGCCTGTTTGGGAGGGTACCAGTTGAAATTGACACCCCTCGAAAACCATTGTCAACCTCCGCTTCGCGTCGGTTGACAATGGTTTCTCGGGGTGTCAATTTCAACTGGTACCCTCCCAAACAGGACTATTTATATAATATCGACGATGTCGTATCGATATCATTTCACCTCGTCAAACACCATAACCATTGAGACTTTTTTTTGCATTAATGTTGTCTTACCTTGGTGTTGATACCGACGATATCGTATCGAAATCGATTGGCGAATGTCAACAACTGCAGCATTGAGATATTTCAAATTTAAGGTGCCTGCACTTGACGTCGATATCTTCGACATCGACAATATTGTATCAATATCCGTTCACCAATGTCAACAACTGTAGCTGTGGAGACATTGCCCATCTGTACAACATCTGTAGCTGTAGAGACATTGCCCATCTGTACTTCGCAATCTTTATTTTGTGTCAATGTCGACGATATTATTTCACCATCGTGAAACACCATAATATTATCATTGAGACGTTATTTCGCATAAATGGTGTCTTATCTTGGCGTTGTCTTACGTTTGGTATCGATAAAGACGATATGGACCATATCGTATCGAATTCTCTTATATCAAATAGGCAAATACAAATAATCAGGAACGCTATCAATACAGTCATTTTGTGTACGATACGTCATAAATGTACTGCTTTCAAAATATCAAAATTTGTAACATTGTGCATTTTGAGACGGTAATTTTATGTCTTAGACAGGACATGTTGTCTTAAAAATATTAAAATAACTTAATTCAAGGCACTCTCTATGTAAGTCTCTCTCTCTGTTCAATTATCCCTCTCTTCTCTTTCTCTATCATTTATTTCTCTCTCTCTGTCTCTGATTGACTAGAATAAAGTACTGTATCCTAAGGTATGATCACCCAGCTGTAGGAACTTTGCATGAACCAGAACAATATAGCATATAAAATCCAAATATCTCAGTAATCTTCTTCTTGTTTGTATGATCTAAATGCAAGTGCACAATAAGGGATTATATGGTATAAGAATGAATACACCAAGTGAATTACAAACCCATACTAAAGTCATCAATTTTCCCCTTTTATTTTATTATCATCATATACTATTATATACACATGTTCAATTCAGCTTATTCAACACAAGTAATGTTAGGTAACATTTATCACATCACAGTTTTAAAAATTCCAGTCCTCTAAGTAACAACTTAACAGTAACCCCAGCATTGGGTTACTATGAGTTAAATAGTATTAAATCACAATTATAACAAACACACCACATTAACAAAAAGAGGAACTTAGTCCCAGCGCGAGGTTTTCTCTCTTCTTGTCAAAGTCCCATCTGCATTCATGGCGGTATAGCTATTTTTATCCTCGTTCATCCTCATGTAGATTATATATCCTATGCATCCCAGAAAAAATACTGTTCCTGGACCCATGACCATAATATTCTGAAAAAAAGAAAACAAAGTATTTCTTAGTGCTTTTGAATTAGATCATTATGATAGGTTTTAAAACATAGACTTCCGAGTGTACATACATAGAGTACTGGTGATTCAGAAGTATTTGATTTTAGTCAAACACATTAAGCATTGTATGAACTTAGTCAGTAGTCAGGAGTATTAGGTATAGAGTATAGGTAAATGATAACCATACAAACAGTTGGACAAAAATATTATCCTTTCAAAAATATTGATTAATTTTATATGAAATTGTACCCGACTTTAAAAAAAATGATATTGTACTTGATTTCAAAAAGTCACAAGAAATGTGTACATTTGCCATAAGTCTGGTAAATTATCCCAATGTCATAGACTTCTTATACATTGTATATATCTCTTTTTTTTGGTTCCTTTAATAAAATTCAATGCAATATGTTTACCATAGTAATGCATGTACCATGTTCTGGTGTAAACATATTAACAGGATTAATACAATATCAGTTTTAGGCCACACCAACTCAATTTCTTGTTCGTCGGACCCGCGCGCTCGTATTTTAATAAAAGTGCAAAAATAATATTATTTTAAATTTCCCGCGTCCGGAAAGTTTCATTCCGTTTCCCGCTCCAATTTATTTTTTACTTTATATTCTCGGTCTCATTTGCGTTTAGAAATCATCGGAAATTTACTATTCCTTAGTAGTAAGAGAATAAACGTTGATTATCTTGAACAAAATACGATGTTTTTAAATCTCAAAGTGAAAAAAAACAGAGAATGATGATGTGTTTTACTACAAGCACTGCCATAAATACGACTTTCGATGTTTTATCGACTTATTTAAACTCTTCGAGAGACTTGGTAATTGAAATGAGGATGACAGCATGGATTGGTCAATATACCAGCTCAGTTTATAGAAGCAAAACTTTTGGACATTGGAGTTAATAAGATTTTAGATACGCTTGGATGTAAGTATATAAAAAATCATAACACTTTTTGAGATTCCTTTGGCTCTAACCCTCTCTATTACATACTGCTGCATATCGTGTGGGGAAGACACACACACTCCATCTAAAATATAAAGCAGGGGTTGAGTCAGAGGAATATAGAAATAATTTTATAGAGATGTTTTTTATTGCGTTTTTTTGGTCTTAGAATTGACAATACACATGTACATTTACTATATTTTCTCTAAATTTTAACACAGGTTAATGGGTAGAATACCACTGATGCCTACAGGTCATATTAATTCTCAAAGTGAAGTTGGTCGTCAAAATATAGACTTATGCAATATTCAAAAGGGTTGGAACATTTTCCTGTGCGAAGAATGTGGCAATTGCATTTACAACTACAAAAATTGACAAAAGACCAAGTAAGTGATATTGTAAACTATCATTATTAGATGAAATAATGAACAATGTCAATAGCTCAATGGCAAAACGTGATCATATTGTTACTGTGTAACCATATTTATAACTGCTGTGAATATGGTATATTTTAGTTAGAAGGTTCATCTCCAACATATAAAGGAGGAAGATTAACTTCACTACTGGTGTTTCCATTATTCCAGGAACAAAGAATTCAAAGCTTGGTTTTAATGGTTTGAAGAGCTTTAGCCTAGTGCTCTTGAGATGTGGAAACCTGCTTCTTCAATGCTTCACTGAGACATTACCTTCCTCCTATTTGTATTCATTGTGAATCAGTCAAAGACTTTCTGTATTGTAAATTTGTTCAATGTTTTGGATTTTATTATTTATCTAGTTGTGATCACACAAACATGAAAGACTAACTACATCTATAAGCTTTTTTAATAAATAGTTTCTTCTCATCCTATATTTATTTAGACTTATTTTGTATATCACAAAAATAATAATACTCTACATTAAAGCCAAGCAAAAAAGGCAAAATTATCATAACAGTCATTTTTGTAACAAACAATATTTGCATCTGAATTCAGTGAAGAAAACAAACATGTCAATCTCGATAATTAATTTAGGTTTAATATGTATTGTTGACCTACAATAATTGAGTGCAGATATATGGAAATCATTTAATGTTTCATATTTTACATGATTATTTAACTTTATGTAGATTTTTAGTCCTTTTTACTCTCCAAATGTAAAAAATATAAAAAAATGTAATCGCTCGCTCCACCTTTTTTACGTACCGCCTGGAAATTATGTCAAAACAAAATAATAATATTATAATTATCAAATCGCTCGCCCGCCCCTACTTTTTTAGGTCATTTGTCCGAAGAACAAGAAATTGAATTGGTGTGGCCTTATCTATTTGTTATAATCATCTTCTATACATGTATATTACAGATACTTTTACCAGGTAAGAGTATTCATTATACATATATTGACATATTTCAGTGTCTTTGCCTGTGATAACACTACGTCACAGGCACCTGACGTCATATATTTTTCTCATAATAAAAAAAATTATTAGGTAAGCGGAGTATTTTTTTATTATGAGAAAAATATATGACGTCAGGTGCCTGTGCACTACGTATCGATTTTGTACTATACAGTCCAATAAATTCAAATGACGTATAATTTTGGGTGCAAGCGGGGTTTGCTTATTTATATATTCAAATATTTAATCGTATAATTGCTGAAAATTATATAAATTTAATATAAGTAATAAGGAATCATTCTTTGAATATTATGAGGTGATAATTTCGGTCAAGGCGTGATCAAATCTATCATAAAGCCCTTCGAGCTTTTGGATTTGATCACGCCCTGACCAAAATTATCACCTCATAATACTCAAAGAACGATTCCTTATTCCTTAAATAAATTACTATCTTTTTAGCATTACTTATGACTGCATACACATTTTTAAACTTTCAAAAATAAAGAAAATGACATAAAATAGAACCAATAGGCATCAAACCTTTTTTTGCCACCTTAAAATAAAAGCAACCTTCAAAGAAACCCCAGAGATTTGAGACAGTATTCAAATATCTTTCTTTTTTTCCTTAAAATATATTAAAATGTAAGATAACCATTTCATCATGTTCATTGGGATTGAAAATCACTTCACTGTAAGAGTCAATTTATTATAAGCGTGTTCGCTATAACTGTGTTTTACTGTACAAGTAATCAAAAAAAAAAAGAATCAACATTACAAAAAAAACTTAACTCTTTCCAAGGTTCCTGTTTCCATAATATTTTGCTTTATATTCATAAACACTTTCGTATCAGAGCAACATAGGTTTAATAAAAAAAAAGTGCAATAAATATTTTTTAAAACACCCCTTATATTGCTAAATGCTATTAAAAAAAAGTCTACAAGAATTTTACATTGTGAAGGAGAAAGCACCAGGATAATAATGATGATGAAAAATTGTGTGAGGTGTACCAAAAATTTCTTAATGGAAAAAAGATGTAAAAGTTTCTCAATACAAATTCTTGTTTCATCATGATCACAACTTTGTTTCCATCCTTGTCAATTTCTCATGGTAAAAAGAGGACATGTCAAAGAGGAAGTCTTATTTTTTTTTCTTTCATTCAAAACCAATTGTCTTAGTGGGATATACTGGTAACCTTTTAACGTAGTTAACGATAAATTATCACATTATCATAAATGGGAAAATATGTAGATCTACAAATGTATAAATTTTGCTTTGCAAAAAATATTGTTGATTCAAATCAAATTACATAAAAATTATTAACTCTGACAAACCAGTTTTTTATAAAAATTTTAACCGTTTGGAAAAACGATCCAAGCAGGCAAACTAACCTTAAATTGACTCATTCCAGATGACAAACAATTAGAGATAATACTTTATGACTTAAATCACTGATGTAGAGAATAAAATGTCTCTGATGGATATTTTTTATGTTTATTCACCCATCAAGGGTCTTCTAGGGGCATGCATAATTTAAACAATATATTAATCATTTTCAAACCTGAAGAATGAGAAATGTCTATAATTTTCATAATGGTCTTCAATTGTCTGATGGAATAAAAGTGTACAATACTACATGGGACTCAATGTAAAATACTAGAATAGATTTACAATATAGAAAGAAGCTAGAGATACCGGGGTATAAACAAGGTGGCCTGAATACAGAGGGACGGTGCCTGTGCAAAGTCAATCAGACTGGTGTACTTTACGGTACTTGCATGTACTCAAAGTAGTTATGTGCCTATGTGCTATGACGCTCAAATTAGTTGAAATTAATCAAGGGTTGTAGAGGAGCAGAGCTTATCTTAAATACTTGATAGGCGATGAAGCTTTGACGGAGGACAGCCTCTAAAAAATAGTTTTCCTATGATAGGATTTTTCCTGATCAGATTAAAAACACAGCATTTAAAATTCATAAATTTCTTGAAAATATTGTTCCAAAGATAAATAAAATATGTCATTTGTCCGCTGCTGGTCGTTTTTATCAATCTGCTTTCAAATTTGCAATTGTTCGGAGCTTTGCCAGTTGCCACTTTTACTATAACATATAATAAATCATTAACTATTAACTTATTTGGTCCTTACTTGTTGAAATTAATTAATCTTTACTAATCTGTACATGTGTGTATTCATTACGAAAATCAACAAAATGTGATAGAAACAGGAACCATCCTACAGGATATTACCAGGTCCAGTACAATCACAAGATTTGTATAGCAATGTAGCTTGAATTTACCTACATAGATTTATTTACCTACCTAAAGTAGGTTTATTTAGCTATTTATGCAATTTTGCTTTCTATGTTAAACAGACAAAAATTTGCAAGTAACCCTCAACCTATATTTGTACTGTGTAGTTTTAAAAAAGCAATCCAGAGCAAAAATAGTTAAAACATCACTGCATTTGAACAGTTTGAAGCAAAACATGAATTTCCATTGGTTGAGTAACTGTATGCCACCTTGTGTGCAATGAAGCATGGACAAGTGTGATTACTTCACATTGCTGAATTATTACCAATCAATTTAATTTTATCATGTTAACCAGAACTGTTCTTCTTTGTTATTTCATTTAAGAATTAGCTGTTTGGTCACACATAAATAGTTATGCATAGCCTCAAAACTTTTAGAGCTTTGACTGAAATTGCGCTGAAAGAGCAACATTTTCAAGAGTGATTTTTTCATGAATTGTTTTCAGATCAGTTCAAAGTTTAAAATTATTGCTGCACCTAAGTGCAACTTTTTGTACAAATGCTCAATTAAGAGAAAAGCATGATTGAGTAGCTAAATAAACCTACTTCAGGTAGGTAAATAAAGCTATGTAAGTAATTCAAGCTACGTACTAGCTAACTCAAGTGATTGTACTGGACCTGATTATAATCCAAGATTCATCTGACTCTAACCCCCGCTTTTATATTTTGTCATGTGCGGGGGAGATAAAAAAAAAAAGCGGGGATAAGAGTCAGATGAATCTCAGATAATGTTAATTATTGTTTGCATACATCTACGGTGGATCTCTAAACCACCCTTATCTGCTTTTGATAGAAATGATGTTTGATCGTATTTCATCACCCAGAGAGAG
>WFKH01010211.1:54236694-54246959 GCA_016163765.1 Magallana hongkongensis | reverse complement strand
CCGGTCGTCACCGGAAGCACTTCAAAAATTATTTTTTTCACGTATTTAATTTATTTCACATAGAATTGAAATATAAGTATATATGCTAACATATATCATCTATCCGATGATAAATAAACAAAAAAATTCTACTTCCGGTGAGACATCTCAAATATCTCAGGTAGCTTTTTAAAAAGAAATTTTGTACACGCGAGATCTCAAAAACTATAAGTGATTAAGACACGAAACTTTCAGGGATCATAGACATTAGATTGAAGATGTGTTTAACTGCTTTCGTTTTGTCGGCCGTCACTTCCGGTCCACACCAGAAGAGTTCAAACAAATAAAGCTGTTTATAAGTTTAGCTGTTTTTCTTTGCTAATTTTAGATACATTGATAGACAGTAAAGTTTTCTTGTCAAATGCATGAGAAGTACTTACTTTGAATTTTCACTGAGTACTTCCGTTTGTCCGTTTCCTGTCCCCCGTCAAAAAAGCTTGTATCATCGAGATCACAAAAACGGCATTGACTTGAACATTTAAACTTTGTAGGATGATAGACCTATATGTGAAGATGTGTTTAAATTATTTTGTTTTGTTCGTCGTAACTTCCGGTCGTCACCGGAAGCACTTCAAAAATTATTTTTTTCACGTATTTAATTTATTTCATATAGAATTGAAATATAAGTTGATACGCTTACATATATCATCTATCCGATGATAAATAAACAAAAAAAAATTACTTCCGGTGGGACATCTCAAATATCTCAGGTAGCTTTTTAAAAAGAAATTTTATACACGCGAGATCTCAAAAACTATAAGTGATTAAGACACGAAACTTTCAGGGATCATAGACATTTGATTGAAGATGTGTTTAACTGCTTTCATTTTGTCGGCCGTCACTTCCGGGTCACACCGGAAGAGTTCAAACAAATAAAGCTGTTTATAAGTTTAGCTGTTTTTCTTTGCTAATTTTAGATATATTGATAGGCAGTAAAGTTTTTTTGTCAAATGCATAAGAACTTCTAACTTTGATATTTCACTGAGTACTTCCGTTTGTCCGTTTCCTGTCCCGACTCAAAAAACATTGACTCCTCGAGTTCTCAAATATGGTAATGACTTGAACAATCAAACTTTGCAGGATAATAGACCTATATATGTAGATGTGTTTACACAATTTTGTTTTGTTCGGCGTAACTTCCGGTCGTCACCAGAGGCGCTTATAAAATTATTTTTTTATCTTTTTTTTAGTTATTTTTATTAACATATATATATTATTTTGGAAAGAATTATTTTTGGGGGGTATTAATGCTTACAAAAGTCATTTATGCGATGTGAAATATACAAAAAAGATCTACTTCCGGTGAGATATTTCAAATATCTCAAGTTGTGTTAAAACTTAATTTTGTTCTGCTAGATCCTAGAAACTGTAAGTGATGAAAGCACATAATGTACATAGATGATAAGTTTTTAAGAGAAGTTTGGTGGGGTTTCTTTTGGGTTTTTTTACAGACTAATACATTTATATGAGAACGGAAGACCTTTTTGTTGCTATAGCAACAAGAGTCTAGTTTAATCATCTAATTGTCCTATATTGTAATATATTTATGTTCTTTTGCGTACCATTTGATAGAACTATTGCGATTATGAAAATCCTTATTAATTTGCAAAGCATTATTTTTGTTATACACATACAGTAGCTGGATTTCCGACCCCGAGCAGTGTGTTGAGTTCATAAGCTCCAGGAAGCTCTACCTCCCCCCCCCCCCCCCGACACATGAAAAGGAAATTTACGACATATCTCAGTGTGTGGTTAGAAGCTCCGTTTGGGAATCTTCATGGCGTCAAGTAAAATTGCGCTCCTCTTGGTCTGTCGTGTGTATGTGAGTTGCTTCTCCTGGCGTAATATTCCTGCATACAGAATAACATACACTGACAGAAAAGTTAGCGAATTTGATATTTGTAATAAATGGAACTATTGTCTTTTTATACTTGTGTTGCAATAAGGCTTCACAATACTTGTCATAATTGGTCTAAAAACATCCCTATCTTAAGTCATAAAGTGAAGTAATCACCGAGAATCTTTTGAATTAAGATCAAATAATGTTCTGTTATGTTTGAAAGTTTTATGAATGGCAACTGAACCACATGCAATATTTATTTGAAATTGTGTATATCCATGACCAAAATGCTTTGATGTTTATGAAATGACTTGGTCCCAAATTTAACACATTTCGAAAAGTATTTTTTACAAGTACATTATAACATGCCGTGTTGCAAAAATAATGGCAGTGGGGAGCATTCAAGAAAAAAAATATATATCATTTTAATTCATCAGTTTATATCAAAACAGTTGCGGGAGGTCACCTTATACTTTGATAGTACCGATACTAAGATAAACTCATCCCAAAAAAAAAACCAAAAACAAAAACAAAAAACCTACAGACAATGAAAATGAGTTTACAAGCTGTTGCAAACTGATCAAATCGCCATGTTGCCACTCATGATTTGCTGTTTACCGTCTACAGAAATATAGACGACAATCACGTAATGATATTCATTCAATGACAGAGCGTCAATCTAGTCCGAAGTAAAAGAAAATGCATCAGACATATCGCTATCATCCAGAAAGAAGTATTTAAAACGGTAGATCTTGGCAACGACTCACCTCAAAATGGTCTTTCTTTTGTTATTATTGACCAATTATGGTACAAAATGTGTAATATTCAATAATGGAGACAATGTCAACACGCTTTAATGCAATAAGAGCATTTAAAACCAGTATTTTCCAGCCGTGCTTAAGTAAATATGTAACCGCTTACTGCGTATTGACTTCAATCCATGCATCGTCTTGTAAGCGTTTAATTTTAAAACTTAGCTAAGTAATTTGAAGGGCTAGTGACGGTTGGGCTTGATCAGGATTATTGCCAGTAATTTGTTTGTGCAGTTCTTATATTTTCTTGATACAGGTGTGCCGACTCAATTATCACGTAGTGATCATACTTATTTTGCAGTCATTTTATGCCTCTAATGAGAGATAATTTGTAGGAATGTCCTTTTCTTCTGACGCTGTTACTATTCACAAACAATACTAAACAGATATATCCGGGTTATTTAAAGGCCAAAATCATATCGATTACTTCTTGACCAATGGTTGACAAACCGCAACAGCAAACATTATCATTATTTCGACATCAACCACATTGTGGTGTTTAAGCCATTATAAGACATTAATTTATACAACATTTTGGAATAAGTTTTCTCTTTATGTCACAAATGAAATAATTATATTCCTATGCCCTGAAAATTGCTGAATCACACAGGAAATAGTTATATTGCCTTCCCGGAAACAGTTATATTTCACAGGAACTGGTTATATTGCCCTCCCGAAATTGTTATATCATCCTCGCGTGCAATAATTCTGCATATTAATTACGTCGGGTTCGAAATTTAGCTAAGCAAACGTAAACAGTTCGTCAAAAATCAAAATGTCACGACAGCGTCTGCTATTCAAAGGAATTTACTTGAATTGTTTAATTTGAAAACTTATCATTTTTATTGAAAGCACCAAACGACATTTTACAAAACATCTTACATGTACAGTGTTTTGTAAGATATAAGGACGTGTTAATAAAACACACTTGTAAATGAGGTAAATATGTTCTTAAACTGATTTTGATTTTTTAAAAATGTTATACAACATATATTACATGTCTTCTCGGGCGACAAAACCCAGATATTAGTCCCTCGGTGACAAGAAAGCCCTGGAGTGTTATGTCGCCCTCTGCCTTCGGCATCGGGCGACATAACACTCCAGAGCTTTCCTGTCACCTTGGGGCAAATATTCTGGTATGTTGCCCTCGAAGCCATGTAATATATGTATGATATTTTTACTCTTACAATTTTAAATTTATTGTTTTAAGAAATACACCGTATACAAAATATTTTTATTTACGATCGCCACTTACACTTGGCGTATTCAAATCAACCGCCGAGATAAGCAAACGTTGCCACCTATCACAAATGACCGCTGTACGGTATTGTGTTAGTCAGGTCTTTATAATTTGTTGATTGGTGTGCTAATCAATGTCACGTGACACAAAGATCAATGTCATAGATGGCCAGTGTAAAATCATAATTGTCGGTTGAAATTAATTCAAAGATTTAACAATTAAATTCGTGCAATATATATTTGCATTATTTAATATATATGTACATGTATAATCATACATTATGCCAATGTTTATTGCATGAAACTTGGGTGTACGTTTCAAATAAAAGATATTATGTGTGAAAATTTCAAAAATGACTTTGACCTTGCTGAATGAACTATAATCTAAAGAAAAAATAGATTATTATGATTGTCTCTATCATTTTGCCGCTTGTTGATTATCACATTTCTTGAAAGGTTTTTATATCGTACAGGTTCAAACGGCTTTTATTCAAAACACAAATGCATTTATCCCTCTGATTGTGGAACATTAAGTATAAAAAAACAATGAAAACATTTTGACGATGTTTAATTTTCTAAGGAACAAACAGCGCACACAATTTCTCTTCCATTAACGTAAGGCGGACACTTGAGTGAGCCACAAATTGCCTCCACGAGATAGAACAGGTAACCGTTGTTGTCAATATGACCTCCTTGTAAGGTCTCTGGGTCACTATCGACACAGGTGTATGATGTTCCAGCATTGTGATGATAGTGACCTGCCATTAGATAGCCATGGTACTTAAGCTTCCAACCCTCGTCACATGTTTTTCTAGCTACAGTTATTGAATTGAAACATCAAAAGTAAAAGAACTAACATTTAGTTTATCAGTTTATAATGCATTTTAGCTTCTATGTTTATAGGTAATATTTAATTTTTCAAAGTGTATGCTATTTGAAAATAAATTTGTTATAAACTATAATCGTGAGTTGACATTAGTGTAAATGTGTTAATTTGTCTAGGTATTATTAAGCCTCTGTACATACATATATTAACTGTTTCAAAAAAATTCCAAATGTGTATTATTATACAAATTTACTACTTCTGAAGTTTTGTCTCAACGTTTTCTTTGAGGTCTCTCGTTGATTTCTCAATGACGTCCTTAAAACTTTTCAACTCTCGCCTCAAAGCTTCTACTTGGTACGCTCCTAGAGCCGACGACAGTTGTCCTGTCAGATAACCCTGTAACATTTCTTTACAATGCCCGGTATTTGTCTCAGCTTGTGTAGCAGCAACGATCATCAGAAACAGAATGAATTCCATCACCTAAGATACACGAATAAACTAATCAATTTTTAAAGTAAAGTTTAAAAAAACAATATTTTTAAGTAAGCAGTTTTTCAGTTAATGTATTCCATTTTTTTCTTTTAAAGTGTTTATCTGTGTAAAATATAATATTAGGCTTTACCTCAACAAAAGCAATGTCCAACGATAGTTCATAAATAAGATAAGAAGAATGATTTCAAATATTGATATACACTATTGTTCTGGTGATATCAGATGAACTGTCGCGATATGATCATTAAACTAGCAATAAATGACATTTGATATCCAAGTAAAACATTGATTATTAGTCATTTTGTTTTTAGAATGAAACTCTATTTTTTATATTAGATATATAAATGTATTGATATAAAACTTGAATATTAAAGTATACTTTGAGATCCATTTTAGATATCATTTTGCATATTATTGTGAAGAAATGACAATCAGACACCCTAGTATATCAACTGAATCCTACTTGACGTGATCTATCATCTATCAAATACGATTCATTTTACCTAATAACTATGTAAAAATAAATTATAAGTTATTTTTATCATAAGTCGATTGGAGCTTTTGGATATCCAAATTGAGGAAAGTTAACATTGATCAGAATAAAATAGAAAAATGTAGACATATCTTTACTGAAAGGATGTAAGTATTTTTCATGGTATTATAATTTAAATAAATATTGATTACCAGAATATAAAACAGTGGAAAATCTGTATATATAAATACAATGCACAAGGAAACTACAACACAGGTATTTAATTCTATTTTTATTGTTCATATGTTTTGTACTGCCTCTATAGAAAAATATATACTTAAGCATATTTGACATTAACATTCAAGAAGCTAAACGTTACATTAATCCTAATCCCTTTTTAGTTTATGACATATTCTTAAAAAAAATGATAATGCATGTTACTTTAATGAAGGTACATATTATAGTAAATAAACATGCATTAGTTAGATCTGGTTGGTAATACCTGTAACTTCATACCGTATATCAGGTTTTTTCCGCGTCATGTTTTTTCCGCGAATCAGAACCTAGAACGGTATATGAAATTTACGCGAATCCAATTTTCACTATTTCAAAGTCATAGTGAAAATTTAATTCACATTTGGTTAAACCTGTGAAGTAAAAGGAAAAAAAAAGTATCTAAATTGTCACTCTTAATTAATAATGAAAAATTCGGACAAAGAAATCATTTACACGATTTCCTTAATGTAAAATAATTACCGATTATTATTTTCAGAGACGCAAACAGTCATAGATCAATAGATCATGTACAGTTACATATACCAGTAGCTCAGGTATAATTAGACATCGGTTTACGCAAGGAAAGCGACCGTTTTAATTAGCTTGTTAATGCATTATTAAATAAACAACGAGGCTTACATACCTATTATCTGGCGCTTCTCCCCCAATCCCGCAATTTCTTCATCTAACTAAACTAACTGAACACAGTTCACTGTACATTTACTTACCTGTTTACTTTATAAGGAAAGAGAGAATTCTATAACAAGAACAAAACTTTGTATCAAATTTACGCTGATTTATTTTCCGCGTTTAGGAAATCGTCGCGAACAAAGCGGAAATTGGATACACGCGGAAAAAACTTGATATACGGTAATTGACATTTGTCCGAAGTGTAAAAAAAGCAGAGTTATTAGTAAAATTATCGGATATACATTAAAATATCATTATCAAATATTAATGTTATGAAGTCACTACGAAAATGATAAGTTAAAATAATAGTGAACTTTTTGTTATCGAGTGTGGTGTCAGTTTAGGAAAGATTGAAGGAGTGTATTTATTTCAGCTAACCCAAGGATCCCGCACGTTGGAGGATATGACAAATGTGCTGCACTATAAAATGGTAATGAATCACAAGCAGCCGTTTGTTACTGATGGGTTTTGTATTTGTTCTACATTACAACGGTTTTCAATTAATAATGAAAACATATAAATACATATTATCACACTAAAATGGAATAAAATATATCCAATTCGTAATAGTTCAAAAATAGTAGGTCTTCTGCTTTAAACAAAACTAGGGATGTGTTATTAAAGAACAAAATATATTGATTGCATTTGTGTGAAGGCTATAAATTGATGATTGACAAACCGTATGTACGTACAATTTTATTGTCTATTACAAAATATATTCAATATCAAATTAAAGAGTTATTTTGTTCCAACCAAAAAAAAAGAATATAAGTCGGCGAAGTAAAAACGAGTCCTCAATTATTTGATATGTTGGAAAGTTAATGCTATGTTTTCATTTACAAATATTGGTAAAAGTTTTATTCCATTTGCAAATTAATTTGCTTCAGGAGTAAAGAAAATAAAACGCAAGCACGTTGCTCTACATTAAAGTGTAACAAGATGTCATATTTCACTGGAATAAAAGAAACTCTATAATATAAAGACCCCAATGCTGCGGATAAAAAGATAACGATGATGACATTTGCCATGGATTAAGAGCAAATTGAACGTTGTTAGTGTGCTGCAGTATCCTGCAGGAAGATCAAACATCAAATGGAAGGAGTTGGGTCTTTATTAAGACAAAATGTGTCTTTGAGATAAGTTACTTTAGTGGACAGTGAAATTCTGTAAATTCGTTTCATTTCTGATCTACTTATGATTTATAACGCAATAAAAAGACATCAAATGGTTTTGACATTTTGCAAGCAAGTAATGGCACCATTTCTCTTTACAAGAAGTGTTTTTATATATTAGTTATACCTATGTTGAAACTCAACTTATGACGTCGCTAGCCTTGGTCTAAAAAACAAATATTCATATAAGCTAAGGCAACAGTGAATTTGATTTTTTTTTTAAGATAACATCATCGTTTATAAGCGTTATTGAAATTGTTCACGATTAAGGATTATTTTCAATGTGAAATTGCAAATACCATTACTATTTTTTACCCAAACTAAAATGTGACGACTGAATACATACCTGAAACTCTAATACCAGATGATTGATTATTTGTTAATAAAAAAATAAGCTCTTGCCCATGCTTTTGAAATCAAGAACAAGCTTTTTTGTAGATTTCGGCCCTTCCTTTTTTTTTTTTTTTTTTTTTTTTTTTTTAGACTTTTCCGACCCCAAAGGGGGAAGGGGGTTAAGAAAAGGTAATCTTCTTTACTCTAGCCTACTTTCATTATATTTAATATGTTTCAATAATTAATAGTATTTATTTTTTAATTATTCTTTTTTTTCGCTTCAAAAACGTGCACGATTTTTTGCTATCAGTTACCCCAGAGGATAATAATTTGGACAAACTTGAAAATACATTACCACTACTAAGCTTCCACATAAGATTTAACTTTGCTAGCCAAATGGTGTTTGAGAAAAAATGTTTTTAAAGATTTTCCATTACAAATTCCTATGTTAAAATTTAACCCACATTGTGGTCAAAGCTTCGCCCCCGGGATCATAATTTGAACAAACCTGAAATAAATGATATTTTTAGCATTAATAATATGGAAATATCAATTTTAGAAGCAAGTAAGAGAGTCAACCTGTCTTTGTTAAGCCTTAGTGAGTCTCTGTTAAGTAAGACAACAACACCTTGATTTATGTCAACTTGAATTCCTAAGATTACCTATTTTTAAACAACTTGAAGCGAGAAAAAGATGAGAAGACGGTTATGGCATTAACCATTATTTAAAATTGCTGTCTTATAGGCCCCAATGCTTTTTAGAGATAACGTTGAATGCAAAATTTAGTGTTTCATGAGAAATATTCTAAAGCTATTTTTTCTACACCAGACATATACATTAGAGGTGTAACATAGCGTTAATTGTTGATAGTTTTGCTCCCAAGAAATTTATTGTTATATCTTAATTTCATGTACTCTTACACATCACAAGCAACCGTAAATAATTATCTTTACGAATGAAAAAACATGTACAACTTCTTTGGACAGTGCTCAGCAGCGCTACATACCTTCCAATAAGAATTGCTATCATCATCAGGCACCAAACCAACCACGGTAATCAAGATGGCGGGTCAGTTAACCTATAAGCTGGGATGAGATTTATGTTAATCCAAAGAGCTCTCTAAACATTAACTTATGGAGAGTTGTTTCATGTACCTATACAGTAAGGGTAGAATTAAAGTGGTTAGTCATCAATCATTATCATCCTCGAGCTCATATCCAAATGTTGTTAAAATTCACTTTTCAAATATAAAGTTTAGTCAACATGTCTTTGCTTTCTTTAAAAAAATTACAGATTTAAAAAAAAAAAAAAAATATGTTGTTTAGTTATAAAATTTGAGAGATCTGATATATAAATGCAACATTCAGTGTACAGTAACTGCTGGAGTTTGCATCCAATTAGGTAGATTTTCTGAAGATTACAAACGGATAGGCGAGGACAGTCACCATACTTCCCAAATACGATATCTTTAGAATTCTTTAATACCCGCCACCGACCTTAATTGTTTGATTCACTGCTTCCAAAAACAGCGATATGATATCAATTTAGAGTACTAGATTACCTTTGTGATTATGTTGTCAAGCATACTAGAATCCAGTGAATTCATGGAATCAGAAGAAAATCAGTAGAAAATGGTTCCATACTTCTGGCAAACTGATAGGAATTACTATTACCTCGGCAAAAAATGCGTCGAACCCACATGACACACAGTTTTTTCGCTGTTTGTCGGTACACCCCTTGAATAGGTTGTGGTATAAGCGAATATATCAAACAATATCCGGTGCAGCCAAAGACATCAGATTGATTCTGTTCGGACTGAAGGAGTCTGGAAAGTTTATTTCATAGCAATGTAAATGATTTGAACTATTGTATAATAAGGAACAGCACTATTCATTGCAATACTTATAATTGCGTAACTTTTGCGTAAATACCCAAATAGTTTGTGATGACTATTATACATATTACTTAAACGTTTCAAACGTTCTTTTTTGTTACAAATTTAAATGTATGTAGCTTTTCCATTTTTCATTCAGGTGAGTTTGACGCATTAAAATCCTAATACTATATATATATA
>WFKH01010211.1:54212199-54230914 GCA_016163765.1 Magallana hongkongensis | reverse complement strand
CAACCCCCCCCCCCAAAAAAAAAATAAATATATATCAATATAATTCTACTATGTATTCACAAAACTCGGATCTAGTAACAACACATATTGATCTTGTTAATGATAGCATGAAAGGAAAATCAATGGTAAAACATCTGTGACATTAAAATTTAAGAGAGTTTCATTACATTGTATTTGCCTGCTATGAATATATTACACTGATAACGTATTAAGACCTGAGGCGAGTTCAACAGAGCGAGCGCTCGCCAAAATTTGTGTTGCGGGTATAGGGAATTTTGGCGAGCGCTCCGCGAGCGCGCGTTTTGTTGAACTCGCCTCTGAAGACAAATTTAAGGTGTAAGTAGTAATAACCGGTGTTGTTGCAGCCCCCCCCCCTCCGCCCCTCCCCTCCCCCGCATACACTTTTACTACCGACAAAGGTGTCTGTTACTAAAATTAGAACCTCTCATATTGTATATGCATCTACTAGTAAATGAAATTTAAATGCTTTCCTTATTGTAATTAACCAGAAAAATGATAATGACATTAAAGAGAGGTCATCTTTTTGAAAGCAACGCAGAGGTGTTACGTGAGTTTTTTTCAAAAGACATTAATCTTCAAAAAATATGATAAAATTCCTTTTTTTCTTTCTTTTTGTCCTTGCATAGTCGATTGTTTTTAACCATAACGTAACATGAAACGCTTAATAAAGGAATTAATCTGCAGCTTAATTTTTTGAAAAGTAAAATAAATACATACAGGGATGGATGGAGTGGAGTGCCTAACCTATGTAGTACATCGTCTATTTTATTTATATTTACCCTGCTTAACCCATATAAGAACACATGGCATTGCCTATTGGTGATATATGTTATGGCAAGTGACACAAATGTCGCTTGTTCAAGCTGCCCCGCTATGGTCGCTTGATGTTTTATGTTGTGTTCTTAGACAAGACTTTTTTTCTACATTGTCTTCATTACCAAGCTAAAAATGCTTACCGGCCTATGCTGGGCGTTAGCCTGCGATTAACTGTTGTCCAATCCAGGAGGACTAGATGACCGCTTACCACCATGGAAACCGGGGAGAAGCATTGACTCTATGCGCCTTCAAGGGTCATTGAATGATTTAACTTAATTGCTAAACCGCATCTATTGCTCTTTGTGATTAATATTTAGGCTACATAGATTAAATGTTTAATTCAGTTAATATCATATTAATTAATAGTAAAATTTAGTCATAATCTGTACTCAAACTTCATCCACAGTGTACGGTAATAAAAGGGGAAAAAAGTATGTTTGGTTGACATATTTGGTGCTCACTTTGTTTAGAAAAGTTATATATTAACTAAAGCTGAATACGTAATTTGGCATATTTACCTTTCAAAAGATAACTAGGGAAAGAGCCAAACACCTATTAAACCTTTGTTAATACATATTTACAAAATATTTACGGATGAAGTCTAAAAAGCAAATAAAATCAATTGGGATCTTTTAAATGAGATCCATGGTCACGATTTTGGTTATAATTAATTGTTCGTTTTAAATTCTTAAAATGCCTCCGTAAGGCATTTGTAATAGTCGATCAAAATGTTTAATAGAAATCGATTTCTTTTAAAACTTGATAACAAACCTCTTTAGGATTCATACCCCAGTCTTATTGAGCTTATTTCAAACTCAATTTAAAATATCAAAAATTGTGCCAGCTTATTTAATCATCTAATTGTGCTATATTGTAATATATTTATGTTCTTATACGTACCATTTGATGGAACTATTGGGATTATTAAAATCCTTATTAATCTGCAAAAATTATTTTTGTTATATACATACAGTAGTTGGATTCCCGATCCCCGGAACAGTGTGTGCTGAGTCCATAAGCTCCCGAGAGCTCTACCCACTCCCCCTCCTGACCCATGAAATGGAACTCTGGAAATGTACGACATATCTCAGCGTGTTGTTAGTAGCTCCGTTTGGGATACTAAATGGCGTCACGTAAAATTGCGCTCCTCTTGGTCTGTCGTGTGTATGCGAGTTGCTTCTCATGGCGTAATATTCCTGCATACAAAATAGCATACACTGACAGAAAAGTTAGCGAAGTTGATGTTTGTAATAAATGGAACTCTTGATTTTTTTTATATTTGTGTTGCAATAAGGCTGCACAATACTTGTCATAATTGGTCTACAAAACATCAATACCTTAAGTCATAAAGTGACGTATTCACTGAAAATCTTTTAATTTAAGATCAAATAATGTTCTGTTATGTTTGAAAATTTCATGAATGGCAACTGAACCACATGCACTATTTATTTAAAATTGCGTATATCCATGATCAAAATGCTTTGATGTTTGTCAAATGACTTGGTCCCAAATTTAACACATTTCGAACATTATTTTTTACAAGTACATTGTAAATGCCGTGTTGCAAAAGTGATGGCAGTGGGAAGCATTCAAGTAACAAGAGGCCCATGGGCCACATCGCTCAACTGAACAACAGTTCCTTGTAACATTCAATTTGGTATCATATTTCTATTTTAAACTTTGAAACCCTTTCTTGGGCCCCAGTATTGGTCCAGGGTTTATGGTTGGCTTTAACAATTTAAAATCTACATTATTTGAGGATGCTTGCATAGTAATCTCACAAACTGTAGGATTGTAATTCTCGAGAAGAAAATTTTTAAACATTTTCCATATATATTTCTATGTTAAACTTTGAACCCCTTCTGGGGCCCCAGTATTAGATCGAGGGTCACGGCTTTTATAATTTAGAATCTACACTATTTAAGGATGCTTACGTAGTAATATGACAAAATAAAGCAGTGTAGTTCTCGAAAAGAAGATTTATAAACATTTTCCATATATACTTCTACGTTAAAATTTGAATCCGTCTTGGGTCACCAGTATTAGTCCAGAAGTTACTATTTTAAAAATATTGAATCTACATTATCCAAGGTTGCATGCATATTAATCTCACAAATTGTAGCATTGCAGTTCTCGAGAAGAAGATTTTTAAACATTTTCCCTATTTACTTCTATGTTAAACTTTGAACCCCTTTTGGGGCCCCAGTATTAGATTTTACCAATTTAGAATCTACAATAGCCACGGATGCTTGCATAGTAATCCCACAAACTGTTGCTCCGTAGTTCTTGAGAAGAAGATTTTCAAACAAGTTCCCTATATATTTTTATGTTAACTTATACCCCTTCTGGGTCCCCAGTATTAGTCTGGGGGTAACGGCTTACACAAATAAGAATCTTGACAATTTGAGGATGCTTGCATAGTAATCCCACAAACTGTTGCATTGTAGTTCTTGAGAAGAAGATTTTAAACACTTTCCCTATATACTTCTATGTTAAAATTTGAAACCCTTCTGGGGCCCCAGGGTTGG
This sequence comes from Magallana hongkongensis, assembly GCA_016163765.1. Lineage (NCBI taxonomy): Eukaryota > Metazoa > Mollusca > Bivalvia > Ostreida > Ostreidae > Magallana > Magallana hongkongensis. The sequence continues at coordinate 54,227,549 of WFKH01010211.1, read as the reverse complement.
TCCGGGGGTCACAGCTTTTACAATTTAGAATTTTCACTATTTGAGGATCCTTGCATAATAATCTCACAAACTGTAACATTGTAGTTCTCGAGAAGATTTTTAAACATGTTTCCTATATATTTCTATGTTAAACTTTGAACCCCTCTTGTTGCCCCAGTATTAGTCCGGGGGTCACGATTTTAACAATTTAGAATCTACAATAGCCAAGGATGTATGCATAGTAATATCTCAAACGGTTGCATTGTAATTCTTGAGAAGAAGATTTTTAAACATTTTCCTATATATGTTAAACTTTGAACCCCGCCTGGGGCCCCAGTTTTGGTCCGGGGGTCACGATTCTTACAATTTATAATCTTCACTCTATGTGCAAGCTTTTGTGTAAATATTGGCATTTCTGGTGCAGTCGTTTTTAAGAAGAAGATTTTTAAACATTTTTCCTATTAATTTCAATGTTAAACTTTGAACTCCGCCTGGGGCCCCTGTTTTGGTTCGTGGGTCACTATTTTTGCAATTTATAATTTTCATTATATATACAAGCTTTTGTGTAAATATTGGCATTTCTGGTGCAATGGTTCTTGAGAAGAAGATTTTTAAACATTTTTCCTATGTATTTCTATGTTTAACTTTGAACCCCGCCTGGGGTCCTAGTTTGGTCCGGGGATCACGATTTTTGCAATTTAGAATCTTCACTATATAAACAAGCTTTTGTGTAAATATTGGCATTTCTAATGTAGTTGTTCTTGAGAAGAAGATTTTTTAAACATTTTTCCTCTGTATTTCTATGTTAAACTTTGAACCCCGCCTGGGGCCACAATTTTGGTCCGGGAGTCACGATTTTTGCAATCTAGAATCTTTACTATATATACAAGCTTTTGTGTAAATATTGGCATTTCTGGTGCAGTGGTTCTTGAGAAGAAGATTTTTAAACATTTTTCCTATGAATTTCTATGTTAAACTTTGAACTCCGCCTGGGGCCCCAGTTTTGGTCCGGGGGTCACGATTTTTGCAATTTATAATCTTCACAATATATACAAGCTTTTGTGTAAATATTGGCATTTCTGGTGCAATGGGTCTTGAGAAGAAGATTTTTAAACATTTTTCCTATGTATTTCTACGTTAAACTTTGAACCCCGCCTGGTGCCCTAGTTTTGGTCCGGGGGGTCAGGATTTTTACAATTTAGAATCTTCACTATATATACAAGCTTTTATGTAAATATTAGCATTTCTGGTGCAGTGGCTCTTGAGAAGAAGATTTTTAAAGACATGTACCCTATTTTCACTGTTTCGCAATTATCTCCCTTTTTAAAAGGGATTAGCCCTTTATTTTAGCAATTTATAATCCCCTTCCCATAAGGATGCCTTGTACTGAGTTTGGTTAAATTTGGCCCAGTGGTTTTAAAGAAGAAGTCACAAATGCGAGAAGTTTACAGACGGACAGACTGACGACGGACAACGGGTGATCAGAAAAGCTCACTTGAACCTTCGGTTCAGGTGAGCTAAAAAAATATATCATTTTAATTCATTACTTTATTTAAGGAATAAGAAATCATTCTCTGAGTATTATGAGGTGATAATTTTGGTCGGGGCGTGATCAAATCTATCATAAAGCCCGAAAATTATCACCTCATAATATTCAAAGAATGATTCCTTATTACTTATATTTATATAATTTTAAGCCAATGTATGATTAAATATTTGAATATAAATAAGCAAACCCGCTGGCGCCCCAATTATACGTCATTTAAAGTTATTGGACTGTATAGTACAAAATCGATACATAGTGTTATCACAGGCAAAGACACTGAAAAATGTATATATATTAAAACAGTTGCGGGAGGTCACCTTATACTTTGATAGTACCGATACTAAGATAAACTCATCCAAAAAAACCAAACAAACAAAAAAACCTACATACAATAAAAATGAGTTTACAAGCTGTTGCAAACTGATCAAGTCGCCATGTTGCCACTCATGATTTGGTGCTCACTGTCTACAGAAATATAGACGGCAATCACGTAATGCAATTCATTACGTCAATCTAGTCCGAAGAAATATAAAATGCATCAGACATATCGCTATATCCAGAAAAAAATATTTAAAACAGCAGAACTTGGCAAAGACAAACCTCAAAATGGTCTTTCTTTTCTCATCATTGACCAATTATGGTACAAAATGTGTAAAATTTAATACTTGAGATAATGTTAACACGCTATAATGCAATAAGAGTATCTAAAAACCAGTATCAATCCGTGCATCCGCTGGTAAGTGTTTAATATTAGAACATAGCTAAGTAATTTGAAGCGCCAGAGACGTTGAGGCTTGGTCAGGATTATTGCCAGTGATTTGTTTGTGCAGTTCTTATATTTTATTGATACAGGTGTGCCGATTTATATTATCACATTGTGATCATACTTATTTTGTAGTCAATTTATGCCTCCAATGAGAGAAAATTTGTAGGAATGTCCTTTTCTTCTGACGCTGTTACTATTCACAAACAAATACTGAAGAGATATACCCGGGTTTCTTAAAGGCCACATTCACATCGATTACTACCTGACCAGTGGTTGATAAACCGCAAAACAGCCAACATTATAATTATTTCAACATCAACAACATGGTGGTGTTTAAGCCTTTATGAGACATTAAGTTATATTTTTACCCTTACGATTATGAATTTATTGTTTTAAGAAATACACGTATACAATTTTTTTTTCTTACGATCGCCACTTCAACTCTAGCGAATTCAATTCAACCGCCAAGATAAGCAGACATCACTACCTATCACAAAACACCGCTGTACGATGTTGTGTTATTCAGATCGTTATAATTAGTTAATGAGTTAATGTCGTAGACGGTCATTGTAAAATCATAACTTCGAAATTGTCGGTTGAAATCAATTCAAAGATTTAACAATACTATTTGTGCAATTTATATTTGCATTATTTAAAATATATGTACATGTATTATCTGACGTTATGCCAATGTTTATTGCATGAAAATTGTGCGCTTCAAATAAAAGATATAATGTGTGAAAATTTAAAAATGACTTTGACCTTGCTGAATGAACTATAATTTGAAGAAAAAAAAATCAGATTAGTTATGATTGTCTCTATAATTTTGCCGCTTGTTGATTATCAAATTTCTTGAAAGGTTTCTATATCGTACAGGTTCAAACGCTTCCATTAAAAACACAAATGCATTATCCCTCTGATTGTGGAACATTAGGTATAAAAAAAAACAATGAAACCATTTTGACGATGTTTAATTTTCTAAGGAACAAACAGCACAGACAATTTCTCTTCCATTTACGTAAGGCGGACACTTGAGTGAGCCACAAATTGCCTCCACGAGATAGAACAGGTAACCGTTGTTGTCAATATGACCTCCTTGTAAGGTATCTGGGTCACTATCGACACAGGTGTATGATGTTCCAGCATTGTGATTATAGTAACCAGCCATTAGATAGCCATGGTACTCAAGCTTCCAACCCTCGTCACATGTTTTTCTAGCTACAGTTATTGAATTGAAACATCAAAAGTAAAAAAAAACTAATATCAGTTTATAATGTATTTTAGCTTCTATGTTTATAGGTAATATCTAATTTTTTCAAAGCGTATGCTATTTGAAAAAAAAATATATTTGTTATAAACTATCAACTTAGTTGACTTTACTGTAAATGTGTTAATTTGTCTAGGTATTATTAAGCTTCTGCTAAATACATATATTAACTGTTTCGAAAAATTCCAAATGTGTATTATTAATCAAATTTACTACTTAAAAATTCACTAAACAAGAGCGAAACATTTAAATAAACGCTTTTGGTAATTCTTACCAGGAAACATCTTTACCACTGATCTGTTACGAACCAAACACACGGCACACGGGACGTCATGATTATCAACTTTAAGCAATTTCCCACTTAGATCATCCGTTTCGTATTCTGCTCCGTAGATATAAGCTTTATTTCCATCAGTCCCATCCCTGTAGTTTCCCCACTCTGGGTTTCTAGGTAAACAAAGCGGTTCAACTGCTGCCCCAATATGATGGTATTGAGATCCCCCAACATAACCTACAAACCAACAATGTTTTAAATCTGTTTTAAACTGGAAAAAAATCTAGGAACTAACTGTTGCTATGTTTTTCTTTTTCTTCAGGTTTCTTCAGGTTTCTTCAGCTTTACAAGGAGCGCAGTTAAAATTGTATAAATGAAGTTTTAAGAAGATGTGTTTAGTTTATTTATTTCATTTTTAAATTACTACCTGAAAAAACTATTTCTGCACTGCCTGGGCATTTCATTTTACCCCATCGTGTGTAAACAGAGCTACTGTTTGATGTGTCTGGAAAATAATATAAGTCGAATGATTATAAAATCATCTTTCTTCATACTATATATACAACCGTCTTAAGCATACTTTTGTTGTGTCTTAGCTTTGTCTCAACGTTTTCTTTAAACTCCTTCATGGATTTTTCGATGACGTCAGTAAAACTTTTGAACTCTCGCCTCAAGGCTTCTACTTGGTACGCTCCGAGAGCCGATGACAGTTGTCCTGTCAGATAACCCTGTAACATTTCTTTACACTGTCCGGTATTTTTCTCAGCCTGTGTAGCAGCAACGATCAACAGATACAGTATGAATTTCATCCCCTATGATACATGAATACACTAACTAATTTTAAAATAAGGTTTACTGAACAATATTTTTAAATAAGCAGTGGTGCAGTAATTGCATTCGTTTCTTTAACTTTTAAAGGTTATCAGTATAAAATATCAAATTATTGTAAGCTTTACCTCATTCAAAGCAGTGCCCGACGGTAGTTCATAAAACCACATGAGAAGAGTGACTTCTTCAAATATTTATATACACTTTTGTTCTGGTGAAGTCAGATGAACTGCCGCAATATGATCATGAACACAGCATTAAAACGATATTTGATATCCAAGTAAAACATTAATTACATGTATTAGTCATTTTGTTTTAAGAATAAAAATCTATTTTTCTTTACTGGATATACAAATGTATTTATATAAAATTTGAATATTCAAGTATACTTTTAGATCCATGTTAGAAATTTGTTTGCATAGTATTGTGAAGAAATGACAAACAGACACCCAATTATATCAACTGAATCCTTCTTGAAAATATCTATCAAATACGATTCATTTTACCTTATAACTCTATAAACATAAATTATAAGTTCTTTTTATCATAAGTCGGTCGGAAATATTGAATATCCAAATTCAAGAATTGCCACATTGATCAGAATAAAGTAGAAAAATGTAGCCATATCTATATGGTGTGGTTTTCGATTACTGAAAGGATATAGATATTTTTCATAGAATCTTAATACAAATCGATATTAATTACCAGAATATTAAATGGTGGAACATCTATATTTCTATATACCCTGTACAATAAAACTTCAATACAGATATTTGATTCTATTTCTATTGTTTATATGTTTCGTAATGGATCTATAGAAAAATTCATACTTAAGCATATCACATTAACATTCAAGAGGATAACCGTTATATTAATCCTAATCCATTTTACATGTAAGTTAATGTGATATTCTTATTAAGAAATTGATAATACATGTTACGTTACTGAGGGTACATATTATAGTTCATAAACATGCATTAGTTAGATCTGGTTGGTAATACTTCATCATTAACATCTTTTCCGAATGTGAAAACACAGTCATGTGTTATCAGTAAAGGACTAAAGCCAGAAACTATGAAATTCGGCCCTGTCTTCAAACTTAGTGATATTTTGTGAGATTAATGGTCACAATATTTGCTTTCTAAAATAATTTACTTTTTGTCGATATCTCTATTCGTTCTATATATAGAAGCCTGTAAATATAGCATTGAATTGTGTGCTCTGACGTCGTGACGTCATGGCGACGATTATTAATATGAACTTGGTTTGGAAGTAGATAAAACAAAAAATTAGAAAAAATCTTTCAAAATAATTTTGATGAAATAAAGATTTGATTTTATTCATAAATGAAACAATAATATTTTTTTAAACCAAATACATGTACATATCATTTATCTGGTGTGTCGTTGGATGCCTTAGAAATGAGGATTATTTACAGATTCTTGTACAGTTTATGCATAAACACCAATTTACTATTATAAAAAGTAAATTACATTTTGAAAAAATGAAAGACACAAGTTTACAAATCTAAATCCAATTATCATATGATAAACATTTTCAATTCAATTAATGAATATAACAAGAATAATTTTTCTAAAAAAAAAACATGTTTCCAGAAAAGACCCATGAGTACTGTAGTAAACCACAATCAGATATATATGTAATTAAAAAGTCATGCATTTTAAAAGTCATTTACTAGATAAAATTAAAAATATAAAAACTCTTCAGTCTAATTACAAAATCAAGACAAAGATAGCAGAAACAATTTCAGTTATTTATACATCTAGACAAAAGTACTTAATATTTATCATTGGGTTCATTTCATTGCCTTCTCTCTCTCTTGCTCTCTCTCTCTCTCTCTCTCTCTCTCTCTCTCTCTCTCTCTCTCTCTAATTCAGCACAGTGCTAATTGTACAGCATTTCAATACAACGAGATTCTAAACTTTATATTATTAATACCCTTTCAAAACAACAACAAAAACAAAACACGCAAAACCATGGCCAGGAACAAGTAAACAAGAGATCAAAATACGAACTATCGATAATTTAACAATGTGATCATACATGTCGTACAGAGCAATGGTAATATGGTTGAGACAATAATAATATTCATTACCACAGCTGTTGTTAACTGTTCATTCCTCGGGTACACTGTCACAACTTCTCGCATCACTGTCAGACTCATCAACGGCAGGCGGATCGAGGACATGCTCACCCCAATCACGCACACCATATTTCCCTCCCTCATGTCTTCCTTTTGACAGGTACCAAATGATGGCCGCTATATGGGAGCACATACCCACTACTCTGGCACCTGCCCTGCATGTACAGTTCCAGGCATCTATCGAACAATCAGAGTACTCAATCCAGACTAACTACTGTTTTGATGATGTGTGGCGACTCTGAATCTTTACTCGCAGTAGCCTGTCATTATCCTTATGGAACCAAATGTCACAGTCTCTATCAATATGTTCTTGAATATAGCTGCGAGAAAGCTTCAGCTGATAGGTCCCGCAAGTCAAATTCCGCAACTGCTCCTCGTCCAGGGTGGGAAAGTTCTCTATTCCACACTCAGGGACTGGCTGCCATTGAGTTGGCCTTCTGTTAAGACCATTGTCTTCAATCACTCGTTGGAGATTATTTACCTGTTAAAACACAATTAAGCACTGTATTTACATTTTATATTAGGTTAACATATGTTATCTAAAAATACTTATGTGAGGTAAGCTCGGTAAAATGTTATAAAACAATTGATGTGTCACCTTTCATGTGTTAAACTATTTACTGAGTACCCGAATGCGATTAGACGTACCTGTTTAGACAGATAAAGCATTTTAGCTGCGTCTGCCTCGTCTTCCTCTATACTGTGACCTTTGCTCAAAGGTGGGAAGAACTTATTCGACAGGGCGCATACGATTCTGACATAATCTCCGACGAAAGGAATCTGATTTGTAGGCAGGGTTCGGTCCAAATATCGCCACCTTTTGATTCTGGCATTGGATGACTCAACTACCCATCTGATCTGTTTAAGGATAAAATCAGAGATAAAATTGTTGTCAACTTGTCAGTAGTTGTATATATAACATGCATATTGATTATTTTCTTTTTTCAGATTACTTACCTTTGTAACAAGTCTGCTCTTATTGGCATCACCAGTGCTCATTTGTTTTTGTCCCTTCTCCAAAAATCGAGGCATTTCTGCCTGGATACCTAAATCTTCAAGCAGGGGCAAAGCATCCCTAAATCCTCTGTCAACGATGAAAATGTCATCTTCACTCAGCCAACTCTTGATGTCCTCTGCATTCGTTTTCATAATGTGTTCAAGGATTGATGCATCGTTGTTTTTATGGTCTGCTAAATATGGTCCTTGAATCGAGACAAAATAGCCTGTGGTTGTCACGATTACCATTGGCTTGATGAGCGACCTTCCTTTGTGGATGCTGTAAGAGCGGCGTTGGAATTTAAAGTTGTTGCTCTTGGCGGTGTATATATAGGTTGCATCTAAAACCAGTATGGCCTGACTCTTGTCTATGTCGCCGAACAATGTTTGGGCTAGATGGCGAGTGTGCTCGTTGATTACGTCCTCTCTTGTGATGTGTTCGAATCCAAGATTATATGGGACAAAACAAGTCATCATTGCATTTCTTACAGCATTGATTGCTCTTCTTAAACTGGATTTTGAATTACGAAATAAAGTTGACAGTATTTGATTTGATAATCCAGATTTCAACTTGCATAGAAATATGGCTGTAGATTTTCGTAAACTTCTAGATGGTGTTTGTTTCACATGATCTTTCAAACAGTCACAAAGAGTTTGGAAATTGTCCATACTAAGTCCAAGCAGAGATAGACAGTCAGAATCTGTAAGAGTTTGCAGATCATCAAAGTCAAGATGGGTTTTTTCATTTCTTTGGCATAGAACGCGCATGTGCTGCAGTAAACTAAGAATGGCGGTTCTGTTGACAAATGCATGATCTGTTGTTGGAAGTTGTTCAATGGCTGCACTTGTTAAAAGTCCATCTTTCACATGTGCGGGACAACATCTATTTCCAGATGGAATCAAAACATTATGTTGAACAAACACGGCTGTGCGACACTCTGAGGATATAACTACAAGTTTTGGTCCTGGCTTTTTACAAACAATGCAATATGCATGAGTCTTTGCTGTGGATTGAAGTTGCAAGGATACTGAAGGTGGACTGTATAACTGTCTTTTGTCACTTGTTTGAGAAGATAAACTCCTAGACTGTTGAGTTTCAGTGGGTTTATGGCATGACTTTTCTCTGTAATATAAGTTCCTACACTTACTGCAGATGACTGAATTTTCTTTTCCTTCCAACAGAAATTTTTTCCTTAGATACTTCCTTATGCTGTTGTCAATGTGTCGTCTTTCCTTAGGTTTTGTTCGTTTTGAACACAATACACAATTAAAGTACTCCGTTTTGTGTCCTGGCATTATCTGTAAAATTAACAAAGGAGCTTAATAAAAGTTATAACTGTTCTGCAGTACGCCATATATAGACAATTTTAATCACATCTTTTTGAACTTTATCAAAAACATTTATCTTTTATAATTTCAGTCACCGTTTTGTCTTATTCAATTTTCCGTACATGCTCAACTATTAGCTACGTCTTACATATAATAAATAACCAAAGCGCTATAGTTACAATATTAGTGTAAAGAATAAAAAGACATTGGGGCGAATTACACATATCTATTTGGGACATCTTAATTATATCATTAAATTGTATTCAATCTATAACATTTATTTAATTGTGATGATCTCGCAAAGCATTATTTACTTATTAATTTATGAGTAATTACATTCATTAAAACATTGGACAAATTCCTCTCAGATATTTGATATGTTATTGTTCTCTAGTGCAATAGTTAAATGTATTATACGAATAAACATTGTGTACCTTTTAAATCTGGCACTTCATCTGATCGTGAGAATTAGTAAACATTGAATTTTTTACAAGCAGGACATTTAATAGAAGAACCGTTGTTGCTGATAGCACTGCAATAATTTTGCTTTAAAACGCTCCTTTAGATCCGCCTCTGGATATTTATTATTTATTCGATGAGAAAAATACGAACTTAAAAACATTATAATATACGATTTAGACATGTACCTTATTCACATTTTCCCACTCTTAATTATGTTGCAACATATATAAAAAAAAAAATCATATTGTTAGTTTGTTTTGTTGATAAACAATTTTTTAAAGGTGATAAGAATTTGCTGAAAATGTTTGAGAAAGCATCACGAAAAATGTATATTTCCAAGAGAGGTAACTCTAAAAATTAGGGGCTCTCAACATTCCAGCAACAATAATATGTTATTTCCCATATTTGTACAACAATTATTTTGTTAGCCTTGAGGGAACTTATTATGCAGATTCATCTGCACTTTTCAAATATGTTAGGCCCTACACATAAAATAATCTATCCATAATACTATCCTTGTTAGAGGGGCTTCATACAATAACAATTTTTTTTAATCCTGGTGCTGATGTTCGAGTTCGGGCTCAGTAATAAACAATGAATATATACTCATTAGTTTAAATCAATAAAATAAAATAAAAGCACGCACACAAAAGCAACAGCTTTGAATTAATATGTCAATATTTACTTGGTAGATTCGATCTTCTAAAGTGTGCATTGCATTTGACGTTTCGCGACATGCAGAAGAAACTGCACCGCAGACGACATGGGCAGTATCAATTTCACCTTATACATCGCTGTCAATAGTTTTTCTCTACTTTTAATAAAAAGAAACAAATACTTACCACACCAAAATCTCGTAATTTTACATCTTGTTTTCAGGGGGAATAAGTTGTTAGTTTGACAGGTCTATCGTTGTGTTGACATGGTAGATATCTATTTTTAGCCTGCTGGAAAATCCCTTTTCAATGTGGTAACTCGTTCGTCGGATTCATTGCGAATGAGAGATTCGAACTTTAATTTTACGTCAAAACAAAAGAATTCTTAAATATTAAAGAGTTTAACTATTTGAAATTGATGATAAGTTCAATTAATATTGTCTTAATGTTTATAAAACGCAAATCCGGAATGCATCAAGATATCAAAAAATAGTTTATTAAAGTATGGCGCCACACTTGAACCAACACGAAACCGAATAATTATCATTCGATTTTCATCAATATATCTGTGTGTTAAATTTTATTTTGGTTCAAGGTTGGCGCCCATATGAAATCAATAAAAATATATGAGCATACTTGTAAAAAAGGCTCATTTTACCATACCGCGTCCGGTTTTAGCTCATATACAAGCGTGCGTGATGTTTCCCGAAAAATTTTCGAGGCAGAAATATGAAGACAAATGTGTAATGAGTTACTGACAAAAAATTGGCTTCAAAGTTATGAAGTCTAATTTTCACGGATTGACAGGGCCAAAATCATCATATTTGGCTTTAGTTCTTTATCGGACATAACCTTAAAATCTCGTTAATTATTATTAATGTTATAAAATCAGTATCAAAATGATATGTTACAATTAAAGTGAACTGTGTTGTTTTTGAGGGTGGTGTCAGTTAAGGAGAGATTGAAGGAGTGTAATTATTTCAGCCAACCCAAGGATCCCGCGCGTTCGAGGATATGGCATATGTGTTGCACGATAGATGATAATAAATAAACAAGCAGCATTTTGTTACTGATCGGTTTTCCAATTGTTCTACATTACAACAGTTTTCAATTATTAATGAAAACATGTAGATACATATTATCACAATAAAATGAAATAAAATCAAGTTGATTCATAATATTACACAAATAGCAAACCAGTCAGTCTTCTGCTTTAAACAAAACTAGGGCAGCATTATCAGATGACAAAATGTATTGATTGCATTCGTTGTAATGGCTGAAAATAGATGGTCACAATATGTGCATACAATTTTATTGTCTATTACAAATATATTCAATACCAGTTTAAAGAGTTATTTTGCTCCAACAAAAAAGGAATAGCAGTCGGCAAAGTATAAACGAGCTGCGCTATTCTCAATTATTTGATTTGTAGGAATGTCATTGCCAAGTTTTATTTACAAATGTCAAATATGGGTAAAAGTTTAATTCCATTTGCAATTTAATTTGCTACTGGAGTAAAAGAAAATAAAACACAAACACATTTCTCTACATTCAAGTGATACATGATGTCAAATTTCACGGGAAATAAAGAACCTATATGATAGAAAGCACCTAATGCTGTGGGAAAAGGGAAGACGAAGATGACATTTGCTATGAATTATGAGGTAATTGAACGTTGTTAGTGTGCTGCAGTATCATGCAGGAAGATCGAATATCAAATGGGAGGAGTTTGGGTTTTTTATCAAGATAGAATGTGTTCTTTGAGAGAAGTTTCTTTAGCGGACAGAGACATTCTGGAAATTGGTTTCATTACTGATTAATTGTTTACCTTTGATAAAAAGATACCTTTAATGCAATAAAAAGGCACAAATGGCATAGAAATTTTAAAAGCTTTGACTCCATTTTACTTCATATGAAGTTGTATTTATACAATTTACACATACGTTAAATGTTGAAACTCAACTGATGACCCTGCTAGCCATGGTTAAAAATTAAACATTCATACTGAACAAATCGCCGTAAATAAAAACACAGATTTATTTTTTTTAATATTTACTATATTATTAAATTTGGGATTTTTTATTAGTAAATTCGGTTATTGGTTTTCCTGAGTTGATAGTGTACTCTCTTATCAATTTAATCAAAGGACAAAAAATGTGTTATAATTTAACCATAATGATTTTAACTTTTTATCACATGTTTAGCTCAATCTGCGGTGGATATCACTCATGTAATACAATTTTGATATAACACTGTGTGTTCTTACGCCACGTGACGTCATAATTAAATATTACGTAGCTTTAGGCGGATGATTGACGTAGAATGAAAAAGTAACAAAATAATTCAGTTGAAAAGTGTAGAGTTATAAATGTGAAGCATTTAATGCTGTTTCATTTTTTTCATAAATTGATAAAAATATGTTAGAAAATGAAAAGCTTGTTTGTTTATACTCAAGGAACTTTTTACCATGCGTAAAGTTGTTAACGTCTTGTAGTAAATGTGTTGTGCTGTTCATAATTATAATGTTAACAGAAAAGATTAAAGTTTAACAAAAGACATGGTAAAACATGTGAAAAAAAAAATCTCTCATGATTTGCGATGGTATATGATTTTTATCCCACTCGTTGTGTGTTTTCAATTTTCTAGCCAAGGCTCGGGGATAGAAAACACAACTCGTTGGATAAAAATCATATGCCGTCGCACATCATGAGAGATCCTATATAAACACCTTCATTAGCAACTGATTTGGACTAAAATAAATATTTGATTTGACAATCGCACTTTTCCCTATTTTTCTTGTGGAGATTAATTCTAATTTAGGACCACTTACAAAAAAGAATACTAATTTTTGCAAATTTAATTTTCTAAAGAACATACAGCACAAACAATTTCTCTACCATCAACATACGGGGGAAATTTCAATGAACCGCATCTTCCCTCCACCATATAGAACAGGCAACCGTCCCTGTTAGTATTACCGCCTCCGTGTAAACTCTCTGGGTTGTGATCGACACATCTGTACATTGTTCCAGCATTACCAGCATTATGATTATAATGTCTCGCCATTAAGCAGCCGTTGTACTCTAGCTTCCATCCTTTGTAACACGACTTTCTTGCTACAATCATTGAGCTTTTATTTAAATATACAAAAAGTTATCATTATTTGTATGTGCCTACGTTTAACCTTTTAGAAACTAGTTAATCAGTCTTGAAAAGATTCCCATTTTTGAGACAACGAAATATGAAAGTTATTTTAAACCGAAAAAATTCATTTTAAGATATTATGAAACATTAATAAACACTAATACCTGGAAACATTTCTACCACAGATTTGTTTCGAACCAAACATACAGCACAAGGGACGTCATGATTATGAAGTGGCAACCATTTACCACTTAGATCATTTGTTTCATATTCGGCGCCGTAAATGTAATTTTTATATCCATCCACACCATCCTTGTAGCTTTCCCACTCTTGATTTTTGGTAAACAATGAGAATTTACTGCCGCTCCCGTATGAGAGTAATCCTCCAGCATATCCTATAAATTTAAGAGCTGTTACTATTTGGGTTTTTTTCTTGTGAGATTTTGTTTAAGAATCGAAGTACAAAACTCGTAAATTAAGACTATTATTACGATTTTTTAAATTTGTGTTTTCAAATAATAACTTTAACGTATATAACATTTTGAATCTAGACTATTATCTAAGTTTTCGATTTATTTTTCAAATTTAACCATTACAAATATAGCAAAGTATTGTAAATGGTAGAATACTAATCAGGACAAAAACATATCTATGTAGAACTTTCCATATAATGTCGTTTTATAAAACAAAACAAATAACCTTCTCTACTTCCGTCTTTTGTTTTGAGTCAAATATTCAAAACATGACTAAATCTTTAAAAAGTGTTCTTTTGGCAACAAATTAGTCGTAAATATTAGTGTTGCAAAAGTAATGAACTTCAAAATAAACTCTTGTTGGCAATCTGTTCCTTTTTTACGGTATAATTATGAACTCTTCTGAGGTATATTTCAGACTGGAAAGTTCTGCGCTGGTGGGACAGTTCTTTTTCCCCCACCGTGTATAAACAACGCCACTTTTTACAGAATCTGGAAAAAATTAAAGGATTTTTATATTTTTGTTACTACTTAATATTGAATTCAAATGACTTTACGAATCAATGTTATAGATATTTGGTTTTTTTTTTTAATTTTATTTATATATAAATATATATATATATATATGCATAACGTTCTTTTTAATTTCTTTGAGATATTTTTCGATGACCTTAATTAGATTTGCGAGTTCACTTCTCAATACTTCTTTATGTACGCTTCAAGATCTAATACTGTAAAACGAGAAAATATGGCGCACTACAAATTTTAGCGCCTTTGGCGCAACTGCCTCTGAGCGCTAAAATTAATAGTGCGCCAACGATTTTCCATATGTATTAAACTTCTTCAAGTTGCAAAACAATAACGTCAGTCCATTTTTAATGCTATATAGAAGTGTTCGTTTCCGTAATATCAGATGCCGTCGATTCTGTTTGTTTAAACAATTACACAGGTAAACGGTACGGGTTATCGGGTATAAGTGCCTAAACATGGATTAATTAATTCAATTTTAATTGATTTTTAATATCTCTCATTAGCACCTTGAAAATTGGGCTTCTCCCCATGCCACTTCCATTTAGCGCCTCGAGCTGAAAATGTGATTAAGCGTGGCGATCGTTAACGCTAACAATACATAACTGATCATAATTTCTTTGATCTCTGATTAGTGGATATTAAGATAACAAGACGATACCTCTTTTTTGTGTTATTTTAATGTAAAATTACTGTAAAAAAGATTCGCTCATGGTAATCGAAACTCATGGTAAATGTAGCATTCGATTTCACTTTTAGTTTCGGAACTCTTCTAGTGTTATCCAAGTCGACACGTTAAATTCAAAGTCCGATAACTCAAATTTGTTTACCAACAAAAATTACACATCATCGCCAATAAATGAAGTTTTCATATCTATCTACTGACAATTAACACAAAAGTAAGTGTATTGTTCTCAACGACAGTTTACCGTGCATGC
>WFKH01010211.1:54160083-54206158 GCA_016163765.1 Magallana hongkongensis | reverse complement strand
ATTATTTCAATATGGATCAAAAAATCTTCTTTTATACAAATTTGGCAAAATGATGAAACAATCATAAATTTATTTTTGATCATTGGATGCATAATTCATGCAACAAAAAATGATGTGATTCATTTTGCTATACTTTGTCCATTAAAAAAAATCAATTCAAATTCTTATTCACTACCTAACATAGTGTTTTATATTGAATATCTAAAAAAAAGCGATTATTAGAAATAGTATTACATTTTATCAAAACAATTTCAAAAAAGCCAACCCTTCAAATATATACACCAGCTATTAATTTTTGCGACTTCGAATTCAATTTTGGCAATATTGAAATAGCCACAATTGTATATCAACAAATCGCAGGACGGAGTTGTTATAATCATGTTCAACATTA
Organism: Magallana hongkongensis; assembly: GCA_016163765.1. Taxonomy (NCBI): domain Eukaryota; kingdom Metazoa; phylum Mollusca; class Bivalvia; order Ostreida; family Ostreidae; genus Magallana; species Magallana hongkongensis. Next base: position 54,205,767 of record WFKH01010211.1, on the reverse strand, counting down.
TCGCTAGCTTGTTGCATTGCAAATCCAGTCACGAAGCAAAAATTATAGATAAATGTTGAATACAGCTCGTTGCAACAAAACTTCGCACTTGTCAGTTTAATTTCCATGCATATGATATGCGGTGAAAGTATGAAATTCCTCATTGTAATACGTTACGTGTAAAAGTAAGCAACAGATTGCTAGGAAAAAACTATGGCTTGTGCACAAACAAAGCAACATTTGTCTCTTTAAATGAAAATGAATCAGAAAAGATTTTTAAATGTTTGACTAAAATTTCAAAGTCAGAAGTCAAGTTACAAACGAAATTTAAAACTTACTTTTTGTTTTGTAAATAGTTTGCTATATTTGTTGTAATAAAAAATGACCCTAATTCTTAGACATAAGGACTCACAAGATATTAACCATTTCATTTTGTTCATAAATAATCTTATAATAAGAGAAAAAAACCCAGTTCTTTTAAGACTTTTACAAATATAACGAATAGGTAGACAAAATGAAGGATCGAACTTTGTTTCCAAACAAAGCGTTTTAAAATATCGCCCGTCACATCAAATTTTGATAAAATAAAAGAAAGATCCATGTTAACCATTTTAGACATTAAAAAGGAAAAAAAAATGAGTCAATTTCGCTAAAATGTCCACATGTACTCTTAATGGATAAGGTATTTTTAATAATTTAAAACATTGTAATTCTGCTTTAAAATTGTATTAATAGACATCATGGTCTGATTGGCATCTGAGTCCACATTAAGGTCGAGGATGGGAATCTTAGACAAAGTTTCGGAATTCATTTTTCCTGGGTTTAAGATTTATTGTGATACGGAATGTTTTGAATGGTAAAATGCATTTTTTTTCAATAAAAGAAGTATATATTAATTTTGCCTATGAAAGTGCAGACAAACTAACGTTATGGTTTAAATAAACATGCTATGCTGTTTATGAATCGTAAATTGGAGTAACTACTTTTTATTTTGAACATTCTCTGATACGTTTAAAATATTCTGATTTTTCATCTGATTTTTCTCATCAATTACTCAGTGACATATTTATGCGTACGTGGCATTAATCCAGAGTAAACAACAATTTATCGAGGATTAAATGATGAATTAATTTTTGTTTTCAGGGTAAACGTGATCGACACAATTTACAATCATCAAAACTAAAATGTAGATGAGGATATCAAGCGTGCCTCTTTTAAGCAACAACTGGGGAAACTTTAAAATAGTAAATAGAAAGCATTAATCTGTAACAATGCATACATATATAGTTTAAAGTATTAAGTTATTTAAAAATAAATATAAATCATGTGGTAAATTCATTCTTTAAAAAACCAATAAGATAATTATAATTGTCCTAACATCGCATGTAATGACACACACATATGAATGTAATAACAAGACACCGAATAAAACAACCTTTTTAATCATCAATGTTATTTTAACATTTATATGCAATTAAACAAATGAATAGAATAAATTATGCTACACTTTCATACTTTTTAAGCGCTAAGCGCATGCGCTTATTAGGGATGCACCAAATCTCATGATCTTTTTATAAGCGCCACCTAGTGATCATGCTGACCGACCGCTCGTATTCTAAAAATAGCAAGATCATGGTATCCTTAAGTTTGTATTTAGATCCCACGTTTCGCAAAAGAACGTAGAGTTGTGGGTTTATTTAATCAAGATCAGAACAAATTGTAAACTTTCACAATTTCAGTGAAGTCTGAGGGTGCATTGCCGATTAAACAACTGATTATGCCACGAGACATTCCATGCTGCTAATATTTGACGCATGTTGGGTGACCGCTGTGCGATGTAAACAAAGGATGGCAAGTGGTGCGGATCTCGGAGTGTCAAAGCATGCGATCAGAGATATTTCCTTGTCTTGCTGATATATCAAAAGTTTACATCGACGGAAGTTGAGACCCTCAAAGGCCGACAAATTTATCAACATGATATTTTTAAAAATATTTGATGTGTAACTTTGATCTTTTGATTCATGTCGTGATTTTCTCATGCATTCTGTCGATTTTTAAATTTAATGACATTAAGTCATATTTTACAGTCTTAATCGGTGAAAAGGTACTGTCAGTCTTGTTTTCACTCACTGAGTGAGTGTATTCAAAACTTGCCGTACACTGTAATAAAGCGGAATATTAATTTTAGAATAAAAGTGAATACTCAACCTATAAAAATACAAGATATATAGTTTCCAGAACAATAATATTATGCGGGTGTACATTGAGTTTGCACACTTTACTTTTATGACTGTAGGGTAGGAGACAGGCGTGCAGCGGTACTATATATGACTGCACACCTACTTATTAATTAGACTTTTAAATTTGCAAAGATCGCTCTCTGAATTTCAAACCACTCTCAATATATATCCTCTAAAATTCGAGAAATATATATATATATGCGGACTCCGAAACCCAGGGACAGTCTGTTTCATAACTTCGAATTTCTTAAACGAGGACTGTCTAATTCCTTTCCAGAATTCCAATGTACACAAGCACAATCGAATTTTCATCCCAACTTAATTAGTCAGTCCGTGGGCTGGCTAATCAGTTAATATACATGTACATTACAAACTCCTCTCTTCAAATTGATTGAAATGGTCAGGGTCTCATACATATGATGCATTTTCATGAAACATTTTTTTTACTTTCTGTATAATTATGATTTAAAAATATTAACAATTAACATTTGAAAAAAGTAGCAATGAGGCTGGCTTAGCGCTTTCCAGTACTTTGAGTACTTTGATTTTATAACAGCGATTAATCCAATGCATCCAATTTTAAAACGTATATCGACTGTAATCAACCACCCTTATAAGAAAAATAATTGATAACTAAAAAATTCCGGAAACCTGAACTGGAGTTTGCTTTGCCCTATTTCTCGCTAGGTATGGTCAGTTGATACTGTATTCTTATCTGTAAAAGTTAATACAAATGATGATTCTTACTGATCAATTCAGAACAGGTGAGCTAGATTAAATTGTAGATGACGTATACCAGGCTACCTGTATTTGTTTCCTTTTTGCCCGTTTTGTAACACGTCATTATGTTTTATAACACAATAAAACAGAAAATGATAAAAAGTAAAGCTACTTTGGTATGTTATGATGTATAGGCCATGTGCTCGTCATTAGGTTAATTGTAAATAGAAAACAATAAGGAATAAAGAGTAAAAAATAAAAGGTCATGGATTCGACGCGTAAGTTCTCTTAGGTCAGAAGACTGATTTATTCATCAAATATACAAACAAAACGTGGTTTAGTTTGACAGCTCATTATTTCAAAGTGTTGGACATGAAAACCTGTTAGGATTTAAAACTTTTAACACAGCTGTTGAAGCTAGGATATACTTTATAAACAAAGCAGAAAGAAGTCAGTGCGACAATCCTTCGATTTGGTATTACATGTACAGTGTAATTACTTTCAATTGTTGAGTACGACGGGAAACGCAATATATTTGGACAAAAAGAGATTACAGGAACAACTCAAGGTACAGTTCAGAAACATTTTTGAAAACTCTTTTATTTTCAGAAACTTGATTGATATATTAAAAGTTTCAGGTGTCTAAGTATATATTATATATGGAGATAAGCAATTATTACTAATGAGCCAAGACGAAACCAGTTTTATATTCTGCACCCCAGACCTCCGTTTCAAATTGATTACTATCGATACATGTAAACTGATTGCCTTGAATAAGTTTTCAAACCAGAGGTAACACTTTACAACTTAAATATTGTTGATTATTTACCACGATGTTAAAAAGCTCAAAAATAAGTTTAGTTACAAAGAAGATGTTTATTTTAGTTAAATAAAAAAACCAAACAATTAACACGTACGATGAATACAAACAAACCTGAAAAATAATGAAAGTGGAATAAACATATTTTTTTGAAACTTTAAGTGTTTTTCTATAGATTATAACTTGTCTCTGTTGAGACAGAGAATAAGAAGGAGTTGCAATGAAGACAATCGATGTTTCCTTAACTGTAATCCAGTTAGAATATGCGCTTGTTTTTTCAATGATCAAATGTTCTTAAAGTTATTACGAGTTTTTTGTGTAATACACTTAGCGTTTTCCGTCCATATTTCTACTATATTTTTTATTATTCTATTGAACAGTTTTACCGTAAATTCATTTTTTGTTGCCATAAGCGAAAACGAGACAGCTCAGTCGAGTCGATAATTGGATTCAGCATTCGTATTCAAAATACATGACTAAGATTTTTCGATTAGGTTATATGAAGTACATGTAACAATATTTTAGTTTTGAACATATTTCCAATCGTTAGATAATATTTAAATTTCAATTCAATTAAAAATTGTATTTCAAGATTAAGTCTTTTTTTTCAAATTGATGGTATTTGGTTAATATTTGAATCTCTTTTTTCAAGTGATGACATTCATACTGCTTCTGATGATCATTGCTGTTTCACAAGGTGAGACGATTGTAAAGACATTCCACGGCTTTATCTGATAGTTCAACTATCAGTAGATCCTGAAGCTTACGAAGAAGTATTGAAACTTACACTCACAAATTTCATCTAAATATCTTTAAGATATTATAGCAGTTTGGGCTATATGGACCGTGGATATCGGCCTGGGTAGCTCAGTGGTAGAGCTCCTGACTTTGGTTGCAAGGGTTCCAGGTTCGATTCTCGGTCCAGGCATATATTTTCAATGTATTTATATGCTCGTTTCTCCTTTCCTATGACAATATTAAAGAGAAAGTTGAAACATATAGCAGACACATGAAAAGAAAACATTGATTCGTGAAGTCATATTTGAGATAGATATAAAGTAGAAAATAAAAACTAAAATTCTTCAATATTTGTTTTAGATTCTGTGAACACCAGCGTTGTTTATATACGATGGGGGAAAAAGAACTGTCCCACCAGCGCAGAACTAGTTCACTCAGGTAGTGTTTCCAGTCTGAAATATAACTCAGAAGAGTTCATAATTAAACCGTAAAAAAGGAACAGATTGCCAACAAGAGTTTATTTTGAAGTTCATAACTTTTGCAAAGCTAATATTAACAACTAATTTGTTGCCAAAAGAACGCTTTTTAAAGGTTTGGTCATGTTAAAATATAATTCACAACAAGAGACGGAAGTCGAGAGGTTCATTTATACTGTTTTGTAAAACCGAATGAAGTGGAAGATACTACATACATGTAGATTTATTTTTGTCATAAGTAGTATTCTCCCATTTACAATACTTTGCTATATTTTTAAAGATTAAATTTTAAAATTAAATCGAAAACTAAGATAAAAGTCTAGATTTAAAATGTTATCTATGTTAAAAAATCGTAATAATAGTCCTAATTTACGAGTCTTGTACTTCGACTCTTAAACAAAATCTAACAAGAAAAAAAAACTCAAATACCGGGTAGTAACAGCTCTTTAATTTTTAGGATATGCTGGAGGGTCCCATTTCACTCATACAGGAGCGGCAGTAAATTCTCTTTGTTTACCAAAAAATCCAGAGTGGGCAAGCTACACGGATAGAGTGGATGGATACAAAAATTACATTTTCGGCGCCGAATATGAAACATACGGTCTAAATGGCAAGTGGTTGCCACTGCATAACCACGATGTTCCTTGTGCTGTATGTTTGGTTCGAAACACATCTGTGGTAGAGATGTTTCCAGGTATTATTAGTGTTAATCAATGTTCCATCATATCTTAAAATGAATTTATTTTAATTAGCATTCATATTTAGTAGTCTCAAAATGAAAATCTTTTTCAAGACTGATTAACGTGCTTCCAAAACGGGCTACTTACACCCCTGCGAATGTGTTCGGAATGTTTTCTTTATTGTTGCTACGTTTCTAATAAATCCAGAGGTGCTCGAATGAAAGTTCACAAGACTTCCCCGAGATTTGTTCAGTTCCTGTGAAATTTCGAGCGGAAGTATAAGTGTTCAGATAATATTCTCAAGATATGTAAGTACTGGTCGTTTTTCATATCATATCCTACTTTGATTTATGTTAAAACATGAAAATCTATTAAGATAGATGTCTTATTTAATCATCTAGCGGTTATTTAAACTAAACGATGATATTCAGAAAAGAGTTATCGTTCGTGTTCAACCACTCTACAGGTGGTTGAAAATGTAAACATTGGGTTGCTTGATAAAATCATAGCCATGTTTTATGGCTTTGGTGTGCAATACCATGCTTTTTTAAAAAAAGAAAAGAATGGGTGTCTGTTTTGTATAAAAACTTTGTATATTGAGCCATTTTCAAGTAGCATTCTGCATTAAATAGTATAGTCTGTTTCACTATTGATGGCATTACTAGGTCAGGCGCGGCTCGAAAATTAATCCTTAGGGGGGTCGCTACTAAGCATATAACTCATTCTATCCACCAATTAATGAAGATAAAAGTAAAAATGAATAAACGTCTAAATTTTATATTTGACTACAAGTACCTAGATTCTAGGAAATAAACTATAAACATGAGGCACGATTTTTACTGCGAAACTGAAAGGGTCAAATAAAACCACGTGGTCAAAATTTAAATGACAATAACATTCGCAGGGGTGACTTAGGCACGGACTAAAATGATACCTTTTCTGTATGTTTAAATATAAGCTCAATGATTGTAGCAAGAAGTTCGTGTTACAATGGATGGAAGCTAGAGTACAACGGCTACTTAATGGCGGGACATTATAATCATAATGCTGGAACAATGTACAGATGTGTCGATCATAACCCAGAGAGTTTACCTGGAGGCGGTAATACTGACAGCAATGGTTGCCTGTTCTATATGGTGGAGGCAAGATGCGGTTCATTGAAGTGCCCCCCGTATGTTGATGGTAGAGAAATTGTTTGTGCTGTATGTTCTTTAGGAAATTAAATTTGCAAAAATTAGTATTCTGTATTATAAGTGGTCCTGAATTAGAATTACTCTCCATAAAAAAATAAGGAAAAGTGCAAGTGGCAAATCAACTATTAATTCAAGTCCAAATCAGTTGCTAATGAAGGTATTTAAAGTTAAAAATCATTATGGTTAAATTATAACACATTTGTGTGTTCTTTGATTAAATTGATAAGGGAGTACACTATCAATTCAGGAAAACCAATTACCAAATTTACTATTAAAAAATCCCAAATTTAATAATATAGTAAATATTAAACAAAAACAAGCATTCTGAGAGTATTGCATAAGCAATACACGTCCCCTACCGGTTCGTATTATTCTATGAAAACTTCCAAGCACACAACTATTTTAGAACTATTGTAAACGAGATGTCATGCTTTAATCAGAGATAAAAGAACAGTTCAAATTCAAACTATACAGTTGACATAGAAATAAAGTCCAAAGAAGGTAAAATAATACTCTTTTATTTTATTTCCTGTAATTTCGCCAAGTCCATTAAGTATTCGCTGGTAAGAATTTGTGAAAACAATGCACTGTTATGCACAATATCATTTCTTACCGTCTTCTGTATCCCGAATCAACCATACAGTTAAACAGCCCAACCCGATAACGAACCCGATTGTAATAGTACAAAACACCTGCCGATAAAATTTACAACACAATGCTTGACACTATTTTACAGAATTTATTTGTTTGTTAGAAATGATAAAAGGAATGGTACAAGTAACGCACGATATTATTACTGACGAATCTCACATACCGGCCTCGTTTATTCAATACACACCGATAACGAACCCGAACATTAAAAAATTGGAATATAAAAAATTAATTTTCTCGAAAATATGTCAACCAGGCGCTACAAAAGTGTAAACTTGATCTGTAGTTTGACATTTTGAAGCTGTTCAGCAAGTTTCATACTATTCCTCAAATGCATAAAGAAAAAAGTGTGGAAAACTGAAGTGGGACAGACAGACGGACAGACGGACTGACGGACGCAGAGGAAAGCTATAGTCCCCTCCGGTAAAACCGGTAGGGGACTAATAAATCTGTGTGTTTATTTAGGACGATTTGCTCAGAGGTAATAGTATGCATTATGTACACTTTACCTGGTATTCAAAAGGTTAAGTTTTAGAAGATTGTAACAATGAAATAAATTAAATATAATGGTTTTACAAATTCCTTTTTCCCTTTATTCTGTGATTTAAACTTCTCCAGATAGGTAAACATTTTGAATGAAAAACAAAACAAAACAAAAACAAAAGTGGGCGTATTAAGATGTAATATGCTTTAGATTTTGGAAACATCCTAAACATTATAAAAGTAAGCTAAAGTAAATAAGATTACTTTTTTTTACCCCCACCCCTACCTGTTTTTTAATATATAAAATTGCCGAGATTTTTCTGGTCTAAACAGTAAGTAGATTAGAAGGATCTCTAATCACTAGCACCCCAAAGCAAAATTTAAGAAAGAGGAATGAAAATATTTCTTTACACTGTACGGTATTCATTTAAATTATATTCCACATTTAATTTTTGATTCTGTTTATAATATCTCTGTGAATATAGTAGTATTTTTAAAGATGATGGCAAGGTATTAAAGTTTGCGGAAAGTTGTATATGGTTCGAATCAAGGTTTTCAAGAACATGAATATTGGAGCACACAACAGAAAATATTATAGGTACAATGATGCAATTTATTTATATAAAAAAAACCCATTATCAAGTTCACTGATACCTTAATCAGTATGAATGTTTGATTTTTAACCATGGCTAGCAGGGTCATAAGTTGAGTTTCTACCTTTAACGTAGGTGTAAATTTTATAAATACAACTTCATATAAAGTAAGAAGGAGTCAGAGTTTTCAAAATGTCTATACCATTCTGTCTTTTTATTGCATTAAAGGTATCTTTTTATCAAAGGTAAACAATTAATCAGTAAGAAACCAATTTCCAGAATGTCTTTGTCCGCTAAAATAACTTCTTTCAAGGAACACACTCTGTCTTGATAAAAGACTCAACTCCTTCCATTTCATGTTCGATCTCCCTGCAGGATACTGAAGCACACTAACAACGTTCAAATAGCTCTCAATTCATAGCAAATGTCATCTTCGTCGTCTTCCCTTTTCCGAAAGGATTAGGTTCTTTATATCATATAGCTTCAATCTTTAATTCCAGTGAAATTTGACATCATGTAACACTTGAATGTAGAGAAATGTGTTTGTGTTTTATTTTCTTTCACTCCAGTAGCAAATTAAATTTCAAATGGAATTAAACTGTTACCCATATTTGACATTTGTAAAAGAAAACTTGGCACTGACTTTCCTACAAATCAAATAATTGACAATAGTGCAGCTCGTTTATACTTTGCCGACTGCTATTCCTTGTTTGTTGGAGCAAAATAACTCTTTAAGCTGGTATTGAATATATTTGTAATAAACAATAAACTTGTACGCACATATTGTGACCATCTATTTTCAGCCATTACAACGAATGCAATCAATACATTTTGTCATTTGATAATGCTATGCCCTAGTTTTGTTTAAAGCAGAAGACTGACTTATTTGCTATTTGTGTAATATTACGAATTAACTTGATTTTATTTCATTTTATTGTGATAATATGTATCTATATGTTTTCATTATTAATTGAAAACTGTTGTAATGTAGAACAATTGGAAAACCAATCAGTAACAAACGGCTGCTTGTTTATTCATTACCGTCTATCGTGCAGCACATTTGCCATATCCTCCAACGTGCGGGATCCTTGGGTTGGGTGAAATAAATGCACTCCTTCAATCTCTCCTTACCTGGCATCACCCTCAAATACAACACAGTTCACTTTAATTGTAACATTTCATTTTGATACCGGTTTTCATAATATATTTATTAACGATATTTTAAGATATATCCAATAAATTTGCTGATAACACATGACTGTGTTAACTTTTCACATTCAAAAAAATGTAAATAATGAAGTATTAGAAACCAGATCTTACGAATGCATGTTTATCAACTATAATTCGTACCTTCATTCACGTAACATGCATTATTAATTTATTCAGATAAGACATAAACTAAAAAGGGATTAGGATTAATATAACGTTTATTTTCTTGAATGTTATCAAATGCCATAAGCTTAAGTATGTATTTTTCTATAGAGCCTTTACAAAACATCTGAACAATAAAAATAAAATTGTGTTATAGTTTCCTTGTACAGCGTATATATAAATATAGATTTTCCACCGTTTAATATTCTGGTAATCAATATTTATTTAAATTATGATACTTTGAAAAATATTTATATCCTTTTAGTAATCGATAAAAAACCACACCGTAAAGATATGTCTCCATTTTTTAAAATTTTATTCTGATGAATGTAAACTTTCCTCAATTTTGATATTCAATAGTTCCAACTGACTTGTGATAAAAATTACTTACAATTTATAGAGTTATAAGGTAAAATTAACCGTATTTGATAGATGATAGATCTCTTTAAGTAGGATTCAGTTGATATACTTGGTTGTCTGATTGTCATTTCTCCACCATAAAACCAAAATAATTTCCAACATGGATCTCAAAGTATCCTTTAATATTCAAGTTTTATATCAATACATTTATATATCTAATATAAAAATAGATTTAAATCGTCGGTTCTAGGAGCGTACCAAGTAGAAGCTTTGAGGCGAGAGTTCAACATTTTTACCGACGTCATCGAGAAATCAATGAGAGACCTTAAAGAAAACATTGAGACAAAACTGAGAAACATCAAATGTATGTCAAATAAAAAATATGGGATACTATGAGGAAAAAATTATTTCATATTTTACTTATATACTTTATCCAGACACATCAAACAGTAGCGCTGTTTACACACGATGGGGTCGAAAAATTTGCCCTGGCAGTACAGAATTGGTTCTTTCAGGTAGTGATTTGAAATTTAAAAAAAATAAACTGTTAAACAAAAGTTCCTAAAAATCCACTTTAGGAATTGTAGCTGTATTTTGTGCAAAGCTGAAGAAAGTTGAAGAAAAAACATACCAACTATTACTTGTTCGATTTTTTTTTCAATTTAAAACACTTATTCATATTGAAAAAAAGATTTAAGAAACAGTATTGTTTTGTAGGATATGTCGGAGGATCTCATTATACTCATATTGGGGCAGCAGTTGAACCTCTTTGTTTACCCAGAAACCCAGAATGGGGAAACTACAGGGATGGGACTGATAGGGTGTCCAAGCAGCATAGTGGACAATACACTCGTTTATCACCGCTGCGACCCGAGTTCGATCCCCGTGATCGACAGTGGTTGTATGTGAAAGGGTATGGTGGTCGCCCGCTTTGACACGTGGGTTTTCTCCGGGCACTCCGGCTTCCTCCCACATCAATGACCCCCTCGCGCTAACATCCGTGCCAACGAAAGATATTAATATAAGTTGTAGAACTTGTTTATCAATCGTTGTAAAATAAATAAAGTTCAGTTTCATGGGACTGATGGATATAAAGCTTACGTTTACGGAGCAGAATACGAAACGGATTATCTACGTGGAAAATAGCTCAAAGTTGATAATCATGACGTTCCGTGTGCCGTGTTTTTGGTTCGTAACAGATCTGTTGTAAAGATGTTTCCAGGTAAGAATTACCAAAAGCGTTTATTATCTAGTTTAGTGAATTCATAAATAGTAAATTTGTATAGTAATAAACACTTGGAATTTTTTGAAACAGTTAGTATATGTAGGTAGCAAATGCTTAATAATACCTAGACAAATTAACACATTTACAGTAATGTCACCTCAAGATGATAGTTTATAACGAATTTATTTTCAAATAGCATACACTTTGAAAAATTAAATATTAGCTATAAACATACAAGCTAAATTACATTATAGACTGATAAACTAAATGTTAGTTCTTTTACTTTTGATGTTTCAATTCAAGAACTGTAGCTAGAAAAAGGTGTGACGAGGGTTGGAAGCTTGAGTACCATGGCTATCTAATGGCAGGTCTCTATTATCACAAGGCTGGAACATCATACACCTGTGTCTATAGTGACCCTGAGACCTTACAAGGAGGTCATATTGACAACAACGGTTACCTGTTCTATCTCGTGGTGGCAATTTGTGGCTCACTCAAGTGTCCGCCTTACGTTAATGGAAGAGAAATTGTGTGTGCTGTTTGTTCCTTAGAAAATTAAACATCGTCAAAATGTTTTCATTGTTTTTTATACTAAATGTTCTAGAATCAGAGGGATAAATGCATGGCCATCTACGACATTGATCTTTGGATCACGTGACATTGATTAGCAAACCAACTTACTAATTATAACGACCTGACTAACACAATACCGTACAGCGGTGTTTTGTGATAGGTGGTAATGTCTGCTTATCTTGGCGGTTGATTTGAATTCGCCACAGTTGAAGTGGCGATCGTAAATAAAAAAGATTTTGTATACGGTGTATTTCTTAAAACAATAAATTTATAATCGTAAGAGTAAAAATATTATACATATATTACATGGCTTTGAAGGCGACATACCTGAATATTTGCCCAAAGGTGACAGGAAAGCCCTGGAATGTTATGTCACCCGATGCCGAAAGCAGAGGGCTACATAACACTCCAGGGCTTTCCTGTCATCGAGGGACAAATGTTCTGGTATTGTCGCCCGCGAAGACATGTAATATATGTTATATAACATTTTAAAAAATCAGAATCAGTTTAAGAACATATTTACCTCATTTACAAGTGTATTTTATTAGCACGTCTTTATATCTTACAAAACAATGTACATGTAAGATGTTTTGTAAAATGTCGATCGGTGCTTTCAATAAAAATGATAAGTTTTCAAATTAAACAAATAAAGTAAGTTCCTCTGAATAGCAGACGCTGTCGTGACATTTTGATTTTCGAGGAACTGTTTACGCTTGCTTAGCTAAATTTCGAACCCGACATAATTAATATTACGCAGAATTATTGCACGCGAACATGATATAACAATTTCGGGAGGGCAGTATAACCATTTCCTGTGAAATATAACTGTTTCCGGGAGGGCAATATAACTTTTTCCGGTGTGATTCAGCAATTTTCAGGGCATAGGAATAAAATTATTTCATTTGTGACATAACGAGAAAACTTATTCAAAAATGTTATATAACTTAATACCTTATAATGGCTTAAACACCACAATGTGGTTGATGTTGAAATAATGATAATGGTGGCTGTCTTGCGGTTTGTCAACCATTGGTCAAGTAGTAATCGATATAATTGTGGCCTTTGATAAACCCGGAAAAACCTGTTCAGTATTTGTTTGTGAATGGTAGCAGCGTCAGAAGAAAAGGACATTCCTACAAATTTTCTCTCATTAGAGGCATAAATTGACTACAAAATAAGTATGATCACTACGTGATAATATTAGTCGGCACACCTGTATCAAGAAAATATAAGAACTGCACAAACAAATTACTGGCAATAATCCTGACCAAGCCCAACCGTCACTAACCCTTCAAATTTCTTAGCTAAGTTCTAAAATTAAACACTTACAAGACGATCCATGGATTGAAGTCAATACGCAGTTAGTAGCTACATATTTACTTAAGCATGGCCGGAAAATACTGGTTTTAAATGCTCTTATTGCATTATAGCGTGTTGAAATTGTCTCCATTTTTGAATATTACACATTTGTACCATATTTGGTCAATAATAACAAAAGAAAGACCATTTTTAGGTCTGTCTTTGCCAAGTTCTACCGTTTAAATATTTTGTTCTGGGTGATAGCGATATGTCTGATGCATTTTCTTTTACTTTGGACTAGATTGACGCTCTGTCATTGACTGTCATTGAATGAATTGCATTATGTGATTGTCGTCTATATTTCTGTAGACGGTGAGCAGCAAATCATGAGTGGCAACATGGCGACTTGATCAGTTTGCAACAGCTTGTAAACTCATTTTAATTGTTTTTTAAATTTTTTATTTTTGTTTTATTTTTTTTTTTTTTTTTTTTTGGGGGGGGGGGGTTGATGAGTTTATCATAGTTTCTGTACTATCAAAGTATAAGGTGACCTCCCGCAACTGTTTTTATACAAACTGATGAATTAAAATGATATATAATTTTTTACTTGAATGCTCCCCACTGCCATCATTTTTGCAAAACGGCGTGTTACAATGTACTTATAAAAAATAGTTTTCGAAATGTGTTAAATTTGGGACCAAGTCATTTCATAAAGATCAATGCATTTTGATTATGGAGATACATATATGCAATTTGAAATAAATATTGCATGTGGTTCAGTCGCCATTCATAAAACTTTTAAACATAACAGAACATTATTTGATCTTAATTTAAAAGATTATCGGCGATTACGTGACTTTATGACTTAAGATAGTGATGTTTTGTAGACCAATTATGACAAGTATTATAAAGCCTTATTGCAACACTTATTACAAATATCAAATTCGCTACCTTCTCTGTCAGTGTATGCTATTTTGTATGCAGGAATATTACGCCATGAGAAGCCACTCACATACACACGACAGAGCAAGAGGAGCGCAATTTTTCGTGACGCAATCAAGTTTCCCAAACGAAGCTACTAACAACACGCTGAGATATGTCTTAAAGTTCCAGAGTTCCTATTCATGGGTCAGGAAAAGGAACGGGGGGGGCGGCACGACGCTCTTCCGATCTCGAACGCTCGTACCGGACTCAGCACACATTGTTCTGGGGGTCGAGAATCCAACTACTATATGTGTATAACAAAAATAATTTTTTGCAGATTTATAAGGATTTTCATAATCCCAATAGTTCCATCAAATGGTACGTATAAGAACATAAATATCTTACAATGTAGCACAGTAGTTGATAAAATAAGCTGACACAGTTTTTAATATTTTAAATTGAGTTTGAGATAAGCTCAATAAGACTGGGGTATGAATCATAAATAGGTTTGTTATCATGTTTTAAAACAAATTGATTTCTATTAAACATTTTGGTTGACTATTAGAAATGCCTTACTGAGGCATTTTAAAAATTTAAAACGAAAAATTAATTTTGACCAAATTCTTGACCATGCCTCTTTTATAAAGGATCGATCCCAATTGAATTTATTTGCTTTTTAGACTTCATTGAGAAATATTTTGTAAATACGTATTAACAAAGGTGAAATAGTTATTTGGCTCTTTCTCTTGTAATTATTTAAAAGGCAAAAAGGTCAAAACAGTGTTCAGCTTTTGTTGATAATATACAACTTTTATAAACAAAGTGTGCACTAAATATGTCAACCAAACATACTTTTTGCCCTTTTTATACCGTCCACTGTGGATTATGTTTAAAGAGATTCGTTCCTTAGGTTTTGGGAGGCCATTTTGGGTCACATCTAGTCTGAAAATTCAGCATCACATATTAAATCTAGTAGTATATTTATATTTTACAATGTCAAATAACCTTTATTGAATAAAATTGTTTTAAAAAAAATTACATTTTTACAGAGTTTAGTTAGGGACTATATTTTGTGGCGGAAGGTTTTCAAGATGGAAATGAAAAATGTTCATAAATCAGTAGTTTTAGAGTACTGTTACTTTAGCTTCCTAATTTTCAGCGCAGACCAAACTTCTAGATAGTTTGTGTATTACGATATATTCATGATATTCTAAAAAACATATTTGAACAATATTTTGATATTTCTATCAATATATTTTGGCATATTTAGCTCATATTTCATAGAAGTTAAGAAAAAATTAACTCCAATTTTTGCCTAAAATTAGATTATTTCCTCCTATATCTCAAATTTTTGAGATGTGACACCTACTTTGTTTACCTTTAAATTAGACTTTAAATGTACGTCTATTTGTATGCAAAGTTTTGAAAAGATGACATAACTAATACTTTTTTTATTTGCGTTATAATGTGATTACTCCCAAATTTTGTAACATCCGTTGTTGTGTTCATTATGTACTGGCATTTGAAGCCACCAGTAAACCAAAATTTTTCAAACTTTGACATAGATATTACTTTTATTGTCATTACATGTGTTCAACTTCATACTGTGTTAAAATCATAATTAGATAATAATTCAAACTATAAATATTTGTTTGATTTCTTCAAATAATCAATTTAAATGCCAAATTTTAGCAAACATTTCAGGAAAATTATCATTTCTTTTTGGGGCCCTATATTTCCAAAACATGGCATGTGACATGGGTCACAAATAAAACAAATGAACATTTTAGGTCCCCATCTTTATATCCAAGTGGTTTTTGGATGATTAACATTACTAGTATTTCAGGTGCCAACCCCTTTAGTAAAAATTATGACTGAATATTATTATTTATTAATACGATATTAACTGAATTAAATATTTAATCGTAAGTACATGTAGCTTTACTTTTAATGACTAAGAGCAGGGTTACGCAGTTAAGTTAAGTCCGTCACTGACCCTTAAAGGCGCATTGAGCCCGTGCTTCTACCCGGGTTCCATGGTGGTAAGCGGTCATCTACTCCTGGATTGGACAACAGTTAATCGCAGGTTAATTCTCAGCATAGGCCAGTACGCATTTTCAGCTTGGTAGTGAAAACAATGTCAAAAAATGTCTTGTCTAAGAACACAGCACACAACATCAAGCGACCATAGCGGGGCAGCTGGAACCACCGACCTTTTTGTCACTAAACACAACAAATATCACCAATAATCCACGTCATGTGGTCTTATGTGGTCTTATCAGGGTTAAGCAGGGCTAATATGAATAAATCAGGCGATGTACTACATAAGTTCGGCAATCCACCCCATCCATTCCTGTATTTATTCATTTTACATTTTAAAAACGTAAGCTGCAGATTTACTCCTTAATGAAACGTTTCATGGTAAAAAAAATAATCGACCATGCAAGGACAAAAAGGAAAGGACAAAAAGGGATTTTATCATATTTTTTGAACATTAATATCTTGAAAAAAGAATTGACGGAACACCTCTGCGTTGCTTTCAAAAAGATGAGCTCTATTTAATGTCATATTCATTTTTATAGTTTATTTACCGTAAGTGAATGCATTTAAACTTCATTTACTAGTAGATACATATACAATATGAGAGGCTCTAGCTTTAGCAACAGACACTTTTGTCGGTAGGAAAGTCTATGCGGGGGGTTGGGGGGATGGTTGGGGGGGAGTTGTTGTTGTTCTGCTACAACACCGGTAATAACTACTTTCACCTTAAAATTGTCTTCAGGTCTTAATATATGCATATCAGACAATGTAATGAAACTCTTTTGAATTTTATTGTCACAGATGTTTTACCATTGATTTTCCTTTCATGCTATCATTAACAAGATCAATATTTGTTGTTACTTGATACAAGTTGTTTGAATACGTAGTAGAATAATATTGATTTGTATTTTTTTGTAATCATACATGAATTTATGTAATATTTACTTTCAATGTGCAATTTGGCAATTTTATAAAAAACAACAACAAATAGTTGTATTCGTTCAGCTTTTAGTTGAAAATTGACCTTATATATTGAAAAAAAAATATTACTACAACAATATACAAAATTATAAATACAATATTTCTTGATTTAACAAATGAATCATGCAAACGAAATTGAAATTTCTAAACTTGAATGAATTTCCTAGTCCCTGTTTATGCATACAAACGTTTTTTTTTTTTTTCATTTTTTAAAGGGTGTAGACGAAATGTCGACCATATGACTGGTCCGATGTTCAAAACAAAATACAATATTTGATTTTACAAATAAGATTTAAACTTTCACACCGTTATATTATATCGACACGTTTGAAACGTTCGGGGACAGTAAATCCAAAAGTAACGATTGGTGTCTTGTACCTTGAAAAAATACATAACCCGCGTTAGCGGGTTATGTAAATTTTTTCTGCAATGATCGCAACCTTCATAACCCGCATGAATCATCAAAGAAAGCATTTTTATTGTTTATATTTGCATCTTTCTTTTAACAAATTAATAAATTGATTGTAAAAAGTAAGTTAAATTATCTAAATTACTGTTAATGTACATCAGTACGTTAGATAAAAGAAACAGCCAAATCGTCTACTGTGGGAATTTGTGTCTGACATCATCATGATTATTTCTTGCAGACCGTGATTTTTCTTAGGTCGCTGTAGGTTTTGACCAATCGATAACGGGCGCGTAGATTTCAGTCCTTACAATTTCCTGTCAGTTTCATGTACTTCCATAGACACAGACAAAAATATATCGTACGAACTGATGGTTTTGAGACCCATTTTATGAATAGGATATCCTCTTTTGAGACAAGGTTGCAACTCAAATAAGTAAGCTTTGATCTTTTTCTCAACAAATGATTGTAGAATGGACACTTATGACCTCCTTTGATATTTTTTGTAAAATATTTTTAAATCTTAAAATTAAGTCTGTACCTGCGCAGTTCAAAGTTATTAAGAAGGCATTGTTTTGCTTTTTTATGCGCAAGTTGCATACAAAAAATGTACAACCTTTATTTATTGCTTTTTTATCTTCTGACAACAGTTTTGGTAAGTTTTTGGACAGAAACAAACCAGTTTAAGAGACGTTTATATTGTTATTCTCAAATGTACAAGATGGCCGTACATCCTCCTTAAAAAACCAATAAGCTAATGGACCTAATATAGTCTTTGAAAAAGTAAGCTAATTAAAATGGTCCTAATATCGCATATGATGAAACACTCTTACTAGTATATAATTATAAAATAACAAGACGCCAAATAAAACAACCTTTTGAATCAGGATCAATATTATTTTAACATATATGTTCAGTTAAACAAATTAATATAAATAAATTATGCAACTTTTTTATTACAGCGATTAATCCAATGCATTTAGTTTTAACAGGAATATCGACTGTAATTAATACCCTTATAAGATAAATAATTAATGATAAAAATACCGGAGACCTGACCTGGAGTTCGCTTTACCCATATTTCTCTTTAGGGTGTGCTTGGTCAGTTGAGACTGTATTCTTAACTTTAGAATTTGATACAGATGATGCATCTTATTGAACAATTCAGAACAGGTGAGCTAGATCAAATTGTAGATGAAGTATACCAGGCTACATGTACTTGTTTTTTTTTTTTGCCCATTTTGTAACACGTCATTATGTTTTAAAACACAATTAAACGGAAAAAGAAAAAAGTAAATCTACTTTGATGGAATGTTAATATATATCATGTTGTGTTTTAGAGACCATGTGCTCGTTCTTGGGTTAATTTTAAGGAGCAATAGTAAAATGGTTTCGACACATACGTTCTCTTTAAGCTTTGGTCACAAGATTGATTTAATCATTTAATATACAAACAAAACGTGGTATAGTTTGACAGCTCGTTATTTCAAAGTGTTGGAAACACATGCATAAATGCAAAAACCTGTAACGGCTCAAAATTTTTAACACAGCTGTTGAAGTTAGGACATACTTTATAAACAAAACCGAAGGTAGTCAGTGCGACAATCCTTCAATGTAGTATTACATGTGCAGTGCAATTACTTTCATTTGTTGAGTACGACGGAAAACGCAATACTTTGGAACAAAAAGAGATTACAGGAACAACTCAAGATATAGATGAGAAACATTTTTGAAAACTTTTTTTTATTTTCAGAACCTTGATTGATGTATTAAGTGTTTCTGGTGTCTAAGTATATAATGTTTATGGAGACAGCAATTATTACTAATGAGTCATGACGAAACCAATTTTATATTTTGCACCCCAAATTGATTGCCTTGCGTAGGTTTTCAATCCACAGGTAACACTTTTCAACTTAAATATTATTGATTAATTAACAAGACGTAAAAAGCTCAAATATAAGTTTAGTTACAAAAAACATGATTTTCGGTTAAATAAGAAAACGGTTAACACCGACTGCTATTCCTTTTTTGTTGGAGCAAAATAACTCTTTAAATTGGTATTGAATATCTTTGTAATAGACAATTAAATTGTACGCACATATTGTGACCATCCATTTTCAGCCATCACAACGAATGCAATCAATACATTTTGTCATCTAATAATGCTGCCCTAGTTTTAATTAATTGAAAACTGTTGTAATGTAGAATAATTGGAAAACCGATCAGTAACAAACGGCTGCTTGTTTATTCATTACCGTCTATCGTGCAGCACATTTGCCATATCCCCAAACGTGCGGTATCCTTGGATTAGTTGAAATAAATGCACTCCGTCAATTTCTCCTATACTGATAGCACACTAAAAAACAAAAAAATTTACTATAATTGTAACATATCATTTTGATACTGATTTCATAACAATAATATTTATAAACGATATTTTAAGGTATGTCCGATAAATCTACTGATAACACGTGACTGTGTTTTCACATTCGGAAAAATGTTATTAATGAAGTATTACCAACCAGATCTAGCTAATGCATGTTAATCAACTACAGTGTGTACCTTCATTAACGTAACATGCATTATCATTTTATTAAGAATATGTCATAAACTAAAAAGGGATTAGGATTAATGTAACGTTTATCTTCTTGAATGTTAATGTCAAATATGCTTAAGTATGTACTTTTCTTTAGAGCAATTACAAAACATATAAACAATAAAAATAGAATTAAATGCCAATTTTGTAGTTTCCTTGTACATTGTGTGTATAAATATAGATTTTCCACCATTTAATATTCTGGTAATCAATATTTATTTAAGTTATGATACTATGAACAATATTTATATCCTTTCAGTAATCGATAAAAAAATCACACCATATAGATATATCTACATTTCTCTATTTTATTCTGATCAATGTAAAATTTCTTGATTTTGGATATTCAATATTTCCAACCGACTTATGATAAAAATAACTTATAATTTATGTGTATAGAGTTATAAGGTAAAATGAATCGTATTTGATAGATATCTTTAAGTAGGATTCAGTTGATATACTTCGATGTCTGTTTGTCATTTCTCCACAATACTATGTAAAATAATTTCTAACATGGATCTCAAAGTATACTTTAATATTCAAGTTTTATATAAATACATTTCTATGTCCAATAAATAATATAGATTTTTATTCTATAAAACAAAAATGACTAATAGTCAATGTTATACCTCGATATCAAATATCGTTTTAATGCTGTGTTAAGGATCATATCGCGGCAGTTCATATGACATCACCAGAACAAAAGTGTATATAAGTATTTGAAGAAGTCACTCTTCTTATTTGGTTTCTTGAACTTCAATCGGACATTGCTTTTGATGAGGTAAAGCCAACAATAATTTAATATTTAACACTAATAACACTTTAAAAAGTTTAAAAAAATACATACCATAACTGAAAGACTGCTTACTTAAAACTATTGTTTAGTAAACCTTATTTTAAAATTGATTAGTTTATTCATGTATCATAGGTGATGGAATTCATACTGTTTCTAATGATCGTTGCTGCTACACAAGCTGAGACAAATACCGGACATTGTAAGGACATGTTACAGGGCTATCTGACAGGACAACTGTCGTCGGCTTTAGGAGCATACCAAGTAGAAGCTTTGAGGCGAGAGTTCAAAGGTTTTACTGACGTCATCAAAAAATCAATGAGAGAGTTCAAAGAAGACGTTGAGACAAAGCTGAGAAACATCAAAGGTATGTCAAATAAAAAATAAAAAAAAGGAATAGTATGAAGAAAAACTCATATAATCATTTTCCTAATATTCTTTTTCCAGATACATCAAACAGTAGCGCTGTTTACACACGATGGGGTAGAAAAAACTGCCCTGGCAGTGCAGAATTGGTTCTTTCAGGTAGTGATTTGAAATTTTAAAAATAAACTGTAAATCAAGACTTTGTAAAACCCCATTTAAGAACTTTTATCTGTGTTTTGTGCAAAGAGAAAGATGAAGAACATACTAATTTACTTCCTTTATTTTTTTTAATTAAAAAAAACGTTTTTATTCATACTTTCAAAGATTAAATACAGAATTGCTTGGTAGGATATGTTGGTGGATCACTTTATTCTCATACTGGGGCAGCAGTTGAACCTCTCTGTTTACCCAGAAATCCAGAATGGGGAAACTACAGAGATGAAACGGATGGGGCAAAAGCTTATATTTACGGGGCAGAATACCAAACGGGTGGTTTAGATGGGAAGTTCCTTGAACTTCATAATCATGACGTCCCGTGTGCCGTGTGTTTGGTTCGTAACAGATCTGTAGTTAAGATGTTTCCAGGTAGGAATTACCTAAAGCGTGTATTTTAATGTTTCGATCTAGTTTAGTAAATTCAGAAGTAGTGAATATGTATAATAATACACACTTGGATATGCCGAAACAGTTAATATAGCGGAAAATAATGAATTCTTAGCCAATTTTACAATTTTACAGTTATTGCCAACTCAAGGTGATAATTGATAACATTCAAAATATTTTTCCAAGTAGAATCCACTTTAACAATTTAATTACATCTAGTGTCAACCTAGAAGTTAATAACATTATGCTGATAAATTAAATGTTAATTCTATTATTTTTAATATTTCAATTCAATAAATGTAGCTAGAAAAACATGTGACGAGGGTTGGAAGCTTGAGTACCATGGCTATCTAATGGCAGGTCACTATAATCACAATGCTGGAACATCATACACCTGTGTCGATATTGATCCAGATACCTTACAAGGAGGTCATACTGACAATAACGGTTACTTGTTATACCTTGTGGAGGCAATTTGTGGCTCACTCAAATGTCCGCCTTACGTTAATGGAAGAGAAATTGTCTGTGTTGTTTGTTCCTTAGAAAAATAAAGATCGTTAAAATGAATTCATTGTTTTTAATACTTGATGTTCCACAATCAGAGGGATAATGCATACAAAATGTCTATGTCTTGAATGAAGGTCGTTTGAACCTGTACGATATAGAAACCTTTCAAGAAATGTGATAATCAACAAGCGGCAGAATGATAGAGGCAATCATAAATGATCTATTTTTTTTATTTTAGAATATAGTTTATGCAGCAAGGTCAAAGTCATTTTTAAGTTTTCACACAGAGTATATTTTAATTAATACGTACGACCAATCTTCATGCAATAATCATTGGTATAACGTAAGATAATACATGTACATAATTTTTAAATAATGCATATATGAATTGCACAAATATTATTGTTTAATCTTTGATTTAATTTTAACCGACAATTTTGAAGTCATGATTTTACACAGGCCCTCTTCGACATTGATCAATGGGTCACGTGACAATGATTAGCAAAAAAACCAACTAACTATAAGGACCTGAATAACACAACACCGTACAGCAGCGTTTTGTGACAGGTGCTAATGTCTGCTTATCTTCGCAGTTGATTTAGATTCGCCATAGTTGAAGTGGCGATCGTTAAAAAAATGAAAATAGTTTGTATACAGTATATTTCTTAAAAGAATACATTCATAATCATTAGGGTAAACGCAAAATATAATTTCTAACAATGGTTTGAACACCACAATGAAGTAGGTTTTGAAATAATGATAATGTTGGTTGTTTTTCGGTTTGTCAACCATTGATCAAATAGCAATCGACATGAAGCCGGGTATATCTGTTCCATATTATTTGTTTTTGAACAGTAACATCAGAAGAAGAAATGGACACTTCTATAAATGGTCTATCACTGGAGGCATACATTGACTACCAAATAAGTAAGATCAGTATGAGATAATATAAATCGACACACCTGTATCAAGAAAATTTAAGAACAGCACAAACAAATTATTGACAATTGTCCTGATCAAGCCCGACCGTCACTAGCCCTTCAAAACTATTTAGCTAAGTTCTAAAATAAAATGCTTACAAGAAAAAGCATTGATTAAAGTAAATACACAGACAGCGGTGACATACGTATTTACCTGAGTATGGCTGGAATATTACGCCATGATAAGCCACTCGCATACATACGACAGACCAAGAGGAGCACAATTTTATGTGACGCCATCAAGTTTTTCAAACGGAGCTACAAACCACATGCTGAAATATGAAGTAATTTTCGAGAGTTTCTTTTCATAGGTCAGGAGGTGGGGGTGGGGTGTGGGGTAAAGCTCCCGGTAGCTTCTGGACTCAGCACACAGTTCCGGGGGTCGGAAATTCAACCACTGTATGTGTATAAAAAAAATTGGAAGATTAATTAGGATTTCGATAATCCCAATAGTTCTATCAAATGGGACGTAAAAGAACATAAATATATTACAAATAATACAATTAGATGATTAAATAAGCTGGCACTATTTTTCTATATTTTAAATCGAGTTTGAGATAAGCTCAATAAGACTAGAGTATAAATCCTAAAGAGGTTTGTTATCAAGTTTTAAAACAAATTGATTTATATTAAACATTTTGGTTAACTATTAGAAATGCCTTAAAAATTTAAAACGAAAAATTAATTTTAACCAAAATCTTGACCATGCCTCTTTTATGAAAGATCGATCTCAACTGATTTTATTTGCTTTTTAGACTTTACTGGGAAATAATTTGTAAATATGTATTAACAAAGGTGAAATAGTTGTTTTGCTCTTTCCCTGGTTATCTTTTAAAAGGCAAAAAGGTCAAATGACGTATTCAGCTTTTGTTAATAATATATAAATTTTATAAACAAATTGTGCACTAAATATGTCAACCAAACATACTTTCCCCCCTTTTATTACCGTCCACTGTGGATTAAGTTTAAGTAAAAATGAAGACTGAGTATTATTATTAATTAATACAATATTAACTGAATTAAATATTTAATCGTATGTAGCTTAAATTTTAATCACTAAGAGCAATAGATACAGGGTTAAGCAGTTAAGTTAAATCCGTTGTTGTAGAGCAGTTTTTTCCCCATAGTAGCTTTTTCCCCCGGAAACCTGCTATATAGTAGCCTTTCCTCCGGGGGAAAAGCTACTATATAGTAGATTTTCCCCAATAGTAAGGTTTCTGCCTCACGTTTTTAGTTCAGATTTTATAAAAATTATTAATGGAAACCAGGTAAGAATTAAAATCAATGTTTTTACATCCTCAGGTTGAATAATTATTTGCATTCCTCTGTACAGGTTCAGTTTCGTTTTGCCGATTTATTACTTTTCATAGACAATCTTGAAAATTGAACAAACGTATCATGGAATACATATAACTTAATTTTGGTAAATATTGATAAATTATCCAGTTTGACAAGATATACACTCATGTGCATAACTCTGTGTTCTGGATTTGTAAATGAAAAATGTTTGATAATTTTTTTAATAAATCTAACAGTCCGTCTGTCTGTTTGTGCAATTTTGTCCAGGCTAAACCCTGTTTTAGAGAAACTTTGGAAGAACTGAAGTATCGCACATGCCATAATAGTGTGTTATGACCTTAACCAATTTTTATCGAGGCAAGATGGTTGATATTATTCTTAAGTATGTATTATCAGTTGATAAACAATTTGAAAGGACATATCTATGAAACAGTTTTAATCAGAGTGGGCAAGAAATGTTCTTTGTTCATAACTAAGATTTGATAAGATTTATTCATTTAATATTTTTGACTTACAAATGTAATTATGCGCAGATGTGCGAAATTCGAAATAAAATGAATCGTCATTTTATTTTAATTCTTGTTTCGTATGAATTCACATTGCATTGAACGAACAGGCACAGGGCAGACTCATCTAAAAAATCTTGACAAGCGATATAAAAATAAACAACTTTCAAAATTGTAAAAATCGTTATTCGTGGAGGGGGGGGGGGTCGTATTATACCTGTTCACTGTTCATTTCCTTATTTTCAATTCAATTTATTATATGTAAATTTAAAAAAAATCTGCTCCAAATAGTGGGGGCAGCCCCTCCCCCCACCCCCCAAAGCTACGTGCCTGACGAAGTTGTAAATACTAGAGAGCAATAATCAAAATATCTTCGATTTATCTTCAGTGCTTCAGGTTTTTTTTTCCAGAGTTATATAATATAATATTACTGTTATCTTTACAGACGAATTTAATAAACCAGATCGTTCGTCGTTACATCCTATCGTCAACAGAAGCGATTAATTTTTTTTAAGCTGTAAGGTTTAAATTTATATATATAGGTTTGATATTGGATGCAGAATGTGTATTTTGTATTAAATTTGATAATGCATATGCTAGATTTTTGTCCTTAAATTTCCCAGCGACCGTCCCGATGACTTGATTAATGGTTTCTCATTAGGTGTCCCGCGTCTAATTCTGGAAATAACTGAAGTCTTTTTCTCCTTTTAAAAATTTATCTTAAAATTGTCGAATTGCAATTTTTACGTTTTAATGGTTGAAAAGAATTTAAAGAATTTTTTTTTAAAACATCATGTTAACTTTATCTCTAAAGAAAAGAAGTTATTTAAACCACTATTTTTTTTTTTGCATTTTCCCTGCCGTGCGACCGACCTTCAGTGTTTTGCAAGTTTTTAAAACTTGTAATTTCACGTGTAAACAACTTTTTGTAGTAGATGTTTTGTCCTCTTTCACTACCGAAGTAAGACAAAATAATAAATGATTAAAACTTGCTTACAATATGAAATAGTGTATCATATCATATTATATTTTTGATAGATAACTCGTTTATATTTTCATGTACAAACTTTTCATGTACAAACACGCTTCACGTCGGTTGACAATGGTTTTCTCGGGGTGACAATTTCAACTGTTACCCTCCCCAACAGGCACTATTTATATAATATCAGGTTTTTTCCGCTTGTATCTAATTTCCGCTTTGTTCGCGACGATTTCCGAATCGCTGAAAATAAATCAGCGTAAATTTGATAGGAAGTTTTTTTCTTGTATAGAGTTCTCTCCTTTCTATAAAGTAAGGTAAGTAAAAGTATACGGTCCTCTGGTTAGTTTGTTCATTTAGAGGTAGAAATTGCGGGATCGGAGGAAAAGCGCCAGATAATAGGCATGTAAGCCTCATTGTTTATTTAATGATCCATTGACAGGCTAATTAAAACGGTCCCTTTCCTTGCGTAAACCGATGTCTAATTATACCTGAGCTACTGGTGTATGTAACGGTACATGATCTATTGATCTATGAATGCTTGCTTCTCTGAAAACAATTATCGGTTATTATTTCACATTAAGGAAATCGCGTAAATGGTTTCATTGTTCGAATTTTTCATTATTAAAAGTGACAATTTAGATACTTTTTTCCCTCTTACTTCACATGTTCAAACAATCGTGAATTATATTTTCACTATGACTTTGAAATAGTGAAAATTTGATTCACGTAAATTTTATATACTGTTCTAGGGTCTGATTCGTGGAAAAAACATGACGCGAAAAAACCCTGATATACGGTATCTTGAAAAAAAAAAAGAATTGACGTAACATCTCTGCGTTGCTTTCAAAAAGATGAGCTCTATTTAATGTCATTATCATTTTTATGGTTTATTTACCGTAAGTGAATGCATTTAAACTTCAGTAGATACATATACAATATAAGAGGCTCTAAATTTAACAACAGACACTTTTGTCGGTAGAAAAGTCTATGCGGGGGGGAGGGGGGGGGCGTGTTCTGCTACAACACCGGTAATAGCTACTTTCATCTTAAAATTGTCTTCAGGTCTTAATATATGTTAACAATGTAATTTATTCGTTTCAGGCAAATACAATGTAATGAAACTCCCTTAAATTTTAATGTCACAGATGTTTTACCATTGATTTTCCTTTCATGCTATTATTAGACAAGATCAATATTTGTTGTTACTAGATGCGAGTTGTGTGAATACGTAGTAGAATAATATTGATTTGCTTTGGGGTTTTTTTCTCCTTTTTTGTTTTTGTTTTTGTTTTTTTTTTTGTAATCATACATGAATTTATGTAATATTTACTTCCAATGTGCAATTTTGCCGTTTTGTATTTGTCTAGCTTTTAGTTGAAAGTTCAGCTTATATATTGAAATAAATATTACTACAACAAAATTATAAATACAATATTTCTTGATTTAACAAATGAATCATGCAAATAAATTTTTTCTTCTTCATCACAAATAACACCCGATCTAAACTTGAATGCATTTCCTAGTCCCTGTTTATGCATACAAACGGATTTTATTTTATTCTTGAAAATGGTGTAGACGAAAAGTCATTTGACTTGTCCGATGTTCAAAACAAAATACAATATTTGATTTTAGAAATTAGATCTAAATGCGATATAACATCTGTGGTAAACATGCAAAACTTTCACACCGTTTAAATATATCGACACGTTTGAAACGTTCGAGCAATATATTTCTTATATAACAACATGGTCGCGTAATAACGCAAAAATTTGTCATATATGTGTATTGCAATGGACAGTGAAGGTTCCTCGTTATTCAATATATATATACACCTAACAAAACTTCTAAGTATACAACCTGTTAATAGAATATTTTGAAAATTACGAAATAAAATAATGTGACATTTTGTAATTGATATGTCTTTTCATTAATCGCACAGATAAAAGAAGACAACAACGATTGAAATCAATTACGCGTGACGAAACGTAAATACATTAAATTGGTATTTTTCTCGCATGCTTAACATGATTGACAATTGTTTGTGATTGAAATTAATCTTTGATGATAGTTTAAAAAGAAAAACACTTAATAAGGCCAAAATGATCATTGAGAAAACAGCCAGAGCCGTTTGAATATTGGTGTCTGAATTGTTTCTACGACAGATCATTGTACTCACTTTAAATTTGCTGTGTATTATGTCCTCGACATTGTTATAAATATTAGGCAATCTGAGGGAAACGTTATTTTGATACAATTTTTCTCATTCATAAGTGTAACGTCATTTCCATCAGCAACTTAAACAACCCGAAATTCAACCAAACCGGAAGTGTTTGTGATATTTAGCAAAAGTGAAGGTATCGGGATGCAACCTAAAGTCAAGGTCGATGCAACGTTCTTAACTATTTGAAAGTTAAGTGGAAATCAGTCACCCCGTAGACAAGACAAATAAAAATGCTAATTTCATATAATAAATACATTATATTGGGTGAACACTTAGAAGTTTTGTTGAGTGTATTTCTGTCTGAATTCTAAAAAAAGATACACTTTCCAGACTAGTTCACCATCTCAAGATTTCTGTCCGCAAATCAAAAATGCTGCCCCTGATTCTGGCGGATGTTAATACACTGTACCAACACCAGATTATATCAATAGTGTGTAGAAAATCTGCATGCATATGGACAGTGTATTTCTGGTTTTGCGTATATTTGACCGAAACAAACACTTTCTGCAAGCATGCCTAGTAATACGATCTTCTACATAACGCTGTATACTGGTCTGTTATCATGTTGTTGTTTTCGGAAACACTAAATCTAAAAGATAGGATTGGTGTATTGTACCTAAGCGGTTTTGGGGCAACGTATAATGACGTTATAATGAACGTATAATGACGTTAGGTACAGTGGTATGTGCTCGGGCTTTTTCACAAGGTTTGTAGTGAGAAAACCAACATGATTTGAAGTAACCTTTCTTCACAGTTTTAAAACTGCTTCTTATAAAATAAATGCATTTTTTCACCGTTTTAAAACTGCTTCTTAAATAATAAATGCAATGAAGGTATCTGATATTTCTTTATCTTTTTCTCAGAAGTATTTATAAAACACATATGAATATGTTTAAAAATGCCTTAGGCGTGTTGTAAAGAGCAACGACATCTTAACAGGATTTATGCAATGAGAGGGTTGTTTGGAAATTTTTAAGACATTTTCTCATAATATTTTTTTAAGAAAAAAGATAAACCCTGAAAATTTCACCAAAATGTAAATCGGGATAGAGTTTATTAATATGAAAAGTTTCTAGATCCATGGCATGATTAGATAATTCCTGGTAAGCGGATCAGCGTGCTTTCGTCCAGTGACCCGGCGCAACCGCAAACTTTTTGCAGCGTCATTTTAACGCTTCTCACTGCTACTGTGTTTTAAACATCTTACAAACGAACGGGAAAAAATTATAATTCTTTATTTCTCACCTGTTGCTTTGATTTCAAGATGTCATCATTTACATATTCTCTCCATTCTTGATTTTTTTTTGTGAAAAAAAATCGAGTTATTTTAACCCGAAAATTAAATTACTATGAATATCTCCTGCAGTCATTCTGTACATATTTTAGAACTGTTGACGACAGTTAGTGTGTAAAAAGTATTTGATATTTAGTCTCTTTGTCTTAATTCTAGTTAATCAGTGAAAAAATATGATGAACTGAAGCTCTTTATCCCTTGCCATAGTTTTTGTTTAAGCATTTGCGTGGCCTTAAAAGGTCTTCTTCTGAAATTTCCACCAATTTGATGGATATTCGCTGCGCCGCCTTGACGTCAAAATTCAACGTAAAGTCGTCAAATTTCTATTGCTTGGTAAATATATTTGTACCATGTTCGTAACTCGAACATTATTGAATCTTGATCAAAAGTAAGTCACAAAAATAGCAAGATAATTTGATTTCTTTGATCATTAACTGTAAGTCTACGGACACTTAAAAAGTAGATGTTTAAGTTTTTTAATCTCCGAGTTCATGCCTGCTCTGGGTACCCCGACCATACCCCGACCACCTACTTGTTTATCTATCGTCGTAAACAAAGTATTGAATATTCTTTAATATTACTTTGTTTAATTATTTTTTGGGGTTTCTGCAATGTTTATGCCAATTTTCACCAACATTCGTCACGTAGAATGGAAAAAAATTGTCTTGTCTCAATAATTTGGAACAACCTTCGTATAATCCAGAATATTTGTAGAGATTACTATTGTTTAAAAACGAACCAGACCATCCAGTTAAAAACGCATGCGTCAATTGTGCAAACATTAAATAATTCAATTATTAATCATTAAGATGATGACATAATATATATCTCGATCGAATGCATATGTTCTTCTCCCAATGTCAAATCTTTGACTTCATTACAACTGACAAGTTCGAAGTGACCATAATATACACTGACCCTCTTCGGCATTGTTATTTGTGCCACGTGATAGACAATGCAAGCATTAACGACCTCGTTAGGACCAACTGTAAAGTGAATTTTAACAGGGTAATCATTTTTGCTGTTATAATTACCTTCCATTGTTTGAGTTGTAAAAGGTACAATTCCTTAATAAGTCATTCATCAGTTATTAATAAAGGTATACCTTTAACTCTTATAATTGCTAAAATACTGTAAAGCGGTTTAATTTGGATTGCGGTAATATTGGTTTATTTTGATAGGGTTTTTTTTCGAGTACAAGTACATCTCTAATGATCAACAAAGGTAAAGTCGTAGAAAAAAAATATCATCACATATATAAGAAAAGGGAACAGCTTTAATTTATATCTTTAATTTATAAATTGATACAAATGATACAAATGTCGCTTTTACAAATTACATTTTTAATGGCACTTTAGTTGTTAGTTCTCTGTTACTTTTTTCTCTAAATATGGTACCCGGCATTGCTATTATGTCGTTGTTTTGGGGAGCAGTCAATCCAAAAGTAAGGATTAGTGGCTGGTAAAAAGGAATCTATGGGTATCGTTAATTGATGTTGGAAGTATGGTGCCTGTCCTCGCCTATCCGTTTGATTCTTCTATAGGAAATCTACAAAATTTGATTTAAACCTAAGCAGTGACTGTTATTCTTAGTTATGACACTGCTGCCTCTGTATAAAGTGTAAAGTATCTGACATTTGTTTTAAGCATGAAAAATCTTAAAAACATATAAATATGTATAATAATTAGGCAATTTGATTACAATTTGTGTCCTAAAAGTTAATTACAACCACACTTGCATTTTATGATTGATTCTTGATACACTCCCTTTACTGTAATGTTATAATTTATGCATGTGATTAAATCGCCACATATTTTAACAACAGCAAACCTTTCCCGTCTTAAAGTATAGCTGAGCGACAATCTTGATCTACCTGATTGTATTGATGGTTTATAGTGTTCGAAATTCTCATTTGAATGTAATACTGCTGAACACAGTCAGTCCAAAAAGAAGGCATGCAAGGTTTTAAACATGCACAAGAATTGAAACACATTGTTTATCAACGATTATAAGTTATTGCTTCACACACCTGGTTTGCCTTTTCAGCAGACATCTAACACATCGGGAAGAAACAACCATCAGATTACAAGCAGCCTAAAGAAGAAGGTGTTACCAATCAGAACACACACCTTACATTGACATCAAACATATTCTGCATCTTATAACTGTAGTTATACACAGTTTTAAGAAGAAGGCATAATAACAACAAAATATACTTTCTGTTTCTAATGAATATATCTTTATACTCTTAGAGAGATAAACAAATATATTTATGTTAATTCTACCAGCCAGAGTATACAAGGAGGTCCATTATTTTTAAGGCTTTGCCATGAAACTCAAAATGAAGGGAATAATGGTTTACACCCAAGCCTTAAAATCAACAAACTTACAAGGTTTGATGGTCCTAAGGTTTCGGTATCAACAATATTAAGATAAAGTGTTTTTATATCAAAAGTCATTTTAGAAAGAAGGTCATTGTGACTAACATTATATTGTCGGACTCTGCGATCCAGAGATGCATCATTAGACAAAGTAATATGGTTTTAAGGTCTCACCATAACCAAAATATCGATCTAAATCATTTTGAAAAAAAATACGCACAATTCAAAGAGAAGTTAAAATTAATTCCATTCAACTCATCGTCAGGTTCTAAAATTCATCAATTTACAAGGTTTGTTGATTGTAGGCATTTAAAACAGTTAAGAAATAAAAAGCTACAAAATCAATAATTAGGTCATTTACTCCACCGGTTTGGTCAACATATTGTTGGGTCCTAACATGCAGATGTGTTAATTTATGCCCTGTCGTAATACATATAAAAACGCACTTAAAATTTGTTTAAAGTGGCTTAATTTTGTTCGAAAAATAATGCACTTTGACAAACATTTTTAAAGTGTGTCATTTTTTCAAAGTGCGTTATAAAAATGCCCCAAAAGACTGGCAAATTATTAAATTAAAGTTTCAATTTAAAATGTTTTTTATAGCATAACCTTTAGTATCCTTGAGATTACGCCTTTTGTCCAATGATGATATTTTGAACAATTTCGTATCTGAAACATATTTTTATCCTTATGTGCGAGTTCGGTGATTATGGACAACGTTGTTCTTAAGAAGAATTTTAGGAACCAATTCTATTTTTTACATCCTCTTGTTTAAAGCCCATATCGAAACTTTAAATAAAAATGGAATTTCTATGTCCAGTGTCCATGACAGTTTATGCAAAAATTATTTTAATGAATTTTAAAATATGGCACACCTAAAAAGTTTACGCACATCGCGCAAAGCAGCCACAGTCAATACTATACCTCACGGGGCCTTCAACTCAGAAGAGCTGATAAATAAAGTTACGATAGCATAATCAAAATAACTAAATTTTTTAAAGATATAGACACTGATAGGAAATTTTACGAATGTTAAAAAATAAAATTAAGGATTATTTTTGAATACCAAAGACAATTTATGATTAAGGCATTACATGCAGATGCTTGACATATATTAACACATATTTTTTACTAAGCCAATCTCTATGTTTTTCTAATGAAAGATGTAAATCTTTAAAAATAAAAATAGTTTGTCCGAACAAACAAGTTGACAAAATAAAAGTTAAGGAGAGCGAGTCTAATTATTTCTACCCTAGATACCGGGAACAAATGCTGTCGTAAACACCATTTTTGCGTTTTCCCGATTAAGGTCATAAAACCTCAATTTTCAACCCAGAAACATTCTGGATATAATTTTGTGTAAAACACCACACAAAAGAAAGTTATGATTTTGCACTCTTTTTATTTGACTGCATGCAAATAAAAGCTGCGTTTTTATATTGTATTTTATTTTTCCTAATGAATGTGTACATAATATTTGTTTATTTCGTATCTACAGGTATAAATAAATGTATTGTACTTGATACTTGGTAATACAATCATCATCAGGTTTATGTGTCTTTAAAACAGGGATAAAGACCAATTACCTGATAATCTATTCATTATTCATCTATTAGGCTTCTTTTCTTCGGTAGAAACAAACATTGCTTTGGTCAACAATCAAATGTTCACATTTTTTTTTCTCTTTGTCAATAAACTGACCATTCAGGTGATAAGGACATAAATAACTTGTTTCGGGAGGTGCTTTATTTTATACCTCATCTGTTTAATGTTGCAATGAAGACCTCACTTGTTACCTCGGGATATTTACATAAACAACACAGCACCCCAAAATAAACCTTGGTTTATAGCCTATTGAAACAGTTATACAACATTAATAAAACTTAAGATATAAAATCGGCATAAATCTTGATAGTATCTGAATAAGGAACGTGGGCATAAAACGCAAATCTGGCTCTTTTACCAGGTAAGTTAAATCGCTTCTCTCGATTATCGAAGCTTTTTCCAGCATTTACATGACATCATTACCTATAATCTCTCGTTATATTTACTTGTAAAAGAAGACCTAATATGTATGATTTTTTAAAGCTAATAATGATTACAAAAAGAAAAAAATCAGCATGGCATAGTTTGAATTTATCATGCCAAATTTATTTAATATTTGCCTTCGTATTTATGCAACCTAATTTCGTTTTTAAGAACTTTGGTTTTATTAAATTAATTTGTAATACACCTCACCTTCAATATTTTCAAGGAGGCAAGTTGGTCAACAATTACAATTACCAATCCATCTAACTTTAAAATATAGGTTTGGTTATATAGCCATAAAATATCATTTAGTAAAGAAAATATCAAGACTCTAAAATTCAAGTAGTTTCTTGCATCTTTATTTTTATATAGAGCTTTACTAATATAGTTTAAACAAATGCTATTACCATACATTCCCTTTACGATAAGACGTTTAACAACATTTAAAAATAATCTAAAATGCATGACAATATTCAATATAGTATGCATGTATATATGTGGTCTATTCAAACATAGTGATGCAAAATTCTTATTATTCACAGAGAGTAATAAAAACTTGCATAAGATCTACTAAACAGAAAAAAATGAGATGTGACAGAACTTATTGATATGGAATTTGCATATTATAGAAATAGTGTTGCCTTCTTAAAACAAACGTGTTGTAGTATGCTCATTTCATCATTTTCAAGAGCATAATATTAAAATATATCTAGGAAAAAAGCTATCATGAAATCTAAGTAATAGAAAGATGCATTGGAACCACTTTCATCTGTGTATATGCTGTTTGATATGAGTAATGCAAGCCCTCCAGCAACAAATTGCCACTCAAATATTGATGACGTTATTTTTTTTAATAAAACATTGTGCTCAAAGAATAAGCATTAGAGCTACACAGCCAATTGTGCCTCGCGTGAAATTCACGTGAAAAGAGCTTCACGTGAATTTCACACTAACGTTCACGTGAATTTCATGTGAACTTCACATGAATTTCACGTTAAGTGAAGTTCACGTGAATTTGTTCATGTGAATTTCACGTGAATGTGTTTCACGTGAATTTCACGTGAAAATTTCACACATTTTCCACTAAAATTTCATGTGAAACACATTCACATGAATTTCACGAAAAAAAATTTCACGTGAAATTCGTGTGAGTGCTCTTTTCACATGAATTTCACGTGAAAATTTCACGTTAAATTCATGTGAATTTAACGTGAATTTCATGTGAGGCGCAATTGCCTGTGTAATGTACTTTGCGATCTTTAATTTCCAAAATAGTAAACTTCATGTTCTTTAAATAAATATTTAGAGGAAATATATGATTTCTTACTTTTGATTATTAAAAATATCTGGACATTCCTTTTTATCTTGTATGATTAAAAGTAACTGAAATAAAAACATGTATAAGTTTATAAGTTTCTCATGCTTAACGTTAGATAAACCAGCGAAAAAAATATATGCACAGTTCCTACAAACATTCTTGTGATCCATAAATTTTGTATTGTATATTTTTGCTTTGATTTCTGTTGAAATTCACCTTGTACATGTAACATCAACACTACGATTTCAAAACATTTCATCCTTATTTTCTCTCCTAATCGTGTATCTACTAAACAATATAAAATATGTTAAAAATTACCTTTATTTATCTTTCTGGTTATCTAACCTAACACTTACTATGAAAAAAAAATGTAAATGCATAATGCGTATACAAACTTGTTTTAATATTATTTTACATAAAAACCTCAATTCTCATTTATATCATCTATCTGGGTATATTTTTTTGTCGACGATAGCTGTCCAATAGCTTCTCCGTGACATCGTCTTCAATTATTAAGTCTACAGTTTATGACTTAGACAATGGGTGCAAAACAAACCTGTTATGTGCAATTTAAAGCAGATGTTTAATATTGCTATGGTCAATAAAATATTATAAAACGATAAATCATTGAAAATTAGATAACTTAGTCCTCATGTGTCCAACAGACACTAAGTAGAAAGTAGAATGCTTAATAACAGATTTTATCAAGTGTTAAAAATTGTGTGCTACTTTCTGCTTGAAAAAGTATGTTAGTTACATAAAATAACATCTGGCAAATAGTAATGTGTACAGTTAATTTAACAAAATGGTTGGGTTTTTTTTATTTTAATTTATATTTGCAACAATTTTCAACAATTTTGAGTTTCTCTTTACATAACGTTTGAGTTTTATTTTAGTTCCGCTGTTTGATAGTTTAGATGATACCTTACAATAGTTTATAATAACTGAAAATATTTTATATTGTAGGGAATTAATACATGCTATCACACTTGTTTGTTATGTTATTTTTGTGTTTAAAAACTGCATTAGACTAGAAGTTATGTACACAAAAGCAGAACAACTAAAAAAGTAAAATTCTTTTTTGGAAAGTCACTGCATTTACACTTTATCCAGTGATAAAATTAAACACAATGTAATCTTAATGTTCATCTTTCTGTCAATCTGTAGAAAAATACGTATGAAATATGTGAATATTGCATAATGAATTCCTCATAACTAACTTAACATATATCAGCAGACGTATATAACTTCAGCTCCTAGAGCATAGAACATTCTGATTATGTTTGGATAGATACATTTATGTCCATTTGCAAACAATTACCGAATTAACGAATTTAAAGATTAAGACAAGTTGCATTTTTGTGTGCGATAGATTTTACATATTTTAATTCAGACAGAGTGAACTTACCTCTGTCTGGTTTTTTTTTTTGTTTTTTTTTTGTTTTGTTTTTTTGTTTTTTTGTTTTTGTTTTTTTGTTGTTGTCTAGTTCAGTAGATACATGTTTCATTTAAATGGGATAAAATCAGTAAATATGCATTTTATTTGAAATGGAAAACCTGAAATCAACGGTTAATTAATGTTGATCACAATCAAGTATGTTCTTCGATTTCAATTTAGTTTTAAAAAAAATTACAAACGTACACATAGTTTTAATCTCGGTAAGTTAGAAATATCATTTATAGTTGAATATAATGGTTAAATATTTAGTTTTTAATTGCTGTATTTTAACAGTTAAGACGAAATGTCAAAGAATAAACTACAAAAAACAATCTTATTCCAAACATTGTAACCCGCACCTTTTACATTATGAAGTCTATCGTTTGTTGAAAATGACAACTGGAAAACAATCAGATTATGATCCACTAAAAGAACTCCGCTTCAAGATGAGACAAAATTTTTTTTTACTGAAGATAAAATGATTTTCGGTTCGAGTTTTGAGCGATAACAATATACATATTTGATGGCACCTGTCCTTTTTCTGTACAAAAACTTCTAAGTAGTGGTTTTATCCAACCAGGGGGCTTTTTCACGCT
The DNA here is from genome assembly GCA_016163765.1 of Magallana hongkongensis. Lineage (NCBI taxonomy): Eukaryota > Metazoa > Mollusca > Bivalvia > Ostreida > Ostreidae > Magallana > Magallana hongkongensis. Next base: position 54,168,107 of record WFKH01010211.1, on the reverse strand, counting down.
TTTTTTGGGGGGGGGGGGGGGGGGGATAAAATCAAAATATTACATATATGTTTTTTTTTGAAAAATAATTGTGCAAAGGAATGCTAGTACAGTTATTAATAAATACCTACCGCTGTATTCTTCTTAAGTAAATACAATTCACGAAATGGTCGTGCTTTACGTAAATTGGAGTAAGGTATCTATATTACTAGGGACAAGTTTTTTTTTAGAACAAGTGTCAGTGCCCTACCTCTTAGGATTAGGATTACTATCGGCGGTAGGGAAGGGTGACTCTCAAGATATTAAAAGACATATATACTCTCTTCCCATTATATCGTGGGTTCCACTGTATCGCGGTATATCCCCAAAAGAGCATTCCCGTTTTTTTACGCGATTTTAGCACCACAAAGAGTTCAGCAACTTCAGGATTAGTGCAAAAAAGGTAGTGAAATAAAATCGGCAAATAAAAATTTTCTCACACGTAAAGTTTTTCAAGAGAGGGATCGAGTTAAAAAGTCCACAGTGTATTTGATGAATAAAACTAAATAAAAAACATAGTAAAATGCATTATTCATTCCTTAACCAGTCTGAGTAACTTTGTTTTCATGAAGAATTATATTTTAACATAAAAACAATAAAACTGTCCGTTATAACCAGGCTTCCTGATATTCGATGCCGCGATACAAAGGAACTCTCTATTTTCTAAGGTAAATAAAACTTGTGATTTAAAAATAGCAAACAAAATAAACGAAGTAAGTTAGAAAAATGATGTTTCTCAAAAAACTAGTCTAATACAAGCTTTTTAACAGCACTTCATGACATGTGAAAATGACAACTTGGTATATTTTTTTTATGGGAAAAAATAAGTACCGCGATATTATGAGACACCGGTATACACATCAAATCTGAAATATCATACAATTTCCTGGATTTAATTTTTTTTATTGTCCCTGCGATTTTCTTTCGCCGTCCATTAAGTGGCCGCCGTCGTCTTCAAATTGCCTTTTGCTCTCTACTTAAAAGAAGTTAAATTTTGACAAAGACCATTTGTCCCGTGCGATCTTGACTTTCTCAGTTAATATTTATATAAATCATATAAAATATTAGTTTTCTTATATGAATATTATATCCTGGAGTCCACTAAGTCCATTGCACGTGCACTGCCACTTCTTTACGTATTTATAGTAGCCGCATGGCATCCAGAAAATATCCACGAGGAAATTGTGGAGATTTTACTGCGACTTCTGTATTCTTCCACGGTGCTAAACTGACCTCACACAGCAATTGTAGGAAGAATTTTCATCAAGCGCACTTGGCTTTTTTTTTTAATCAAAAAGTTAAGAAATTTAAAACGGTTGTATTTTTCTGGCTTGATCTTTGAACAGAAATGTTGACATTGTTAAAACATTGAAAATAAAAACAAACTATTGTGGTTGTCATTTATAAGTCAATTTGAATAACGGAAGTTGAGTTTTAAGCACATCACTTTTTTTAAAAGACAAAACTAACTTTTGATATACGAAAACGATCTAAATGAAATAGCGTAGCGCTTCACCAACTTTCTTCAAAATCAATCTGGTACAATAATTGATTTCCTGAGTTTAATTACGCCTTATACAAACACTAAGATACCAAATTAGACGTGATGGAACGCAGGAGAAGGAATAATGGAGGTTTAGTGTTGAAAATGGAATGTTAACTGATAAGAGACCTGTTCCTACAGGTGTATAGTTTGACAATGTTCAAAGTTTTATTAATTGTAAACATCTGACTAGATGTTTTGAACACAAATTTTATTTGTTTGAGACCATTTGGAATACAATATTTATTAAGCATACATTACCCGAACTAACTACCAAATTTTTTAATTATTTATTTTCTCATGGTGTCAAGTCAATGTACAGAACCATTAAAGTGATCAGGGCATAAAACTGACTGGTTTTGAGAGAGCCATTTTCAACCATAAATGCTGCCTAATAGTCCTTATCTGTTACCCCGGATATCGTATTAAAAATTTAGTGCCCTTAAATACATCAGATTTTATAACCAACCTCCAGGAAGCACTATATTATTTGGTATTCAAGTTTTAAATAGTTGTGTGTTTCTGCGCAGCTATAATCTTATTTAACCAAACGCCTATTTTACGCAACGCTTTATAGATTTTTCCTAAGAACATAACGTCTGGTTGAAGCATAACAAGAATAGATATGGGTTACCCACTATCCAAGATATTCTACTTTTAAATTACTTAAATTTTCACTGTGCTCAGCCGATCTCTAAGTTTTACTGAACTTGTTAAGAAACTAGTGTATAATGTTCTTCATGTCAGTAGCAAATACTACCACCAGTCTTGCGTCACTAGCAAACATTGCACACACCTATGCTTAAACACGAGTGCGATCATGTATATGGTGCAGGTGTTGCATAAAAACGCTTCCGTCATTAAAAAGACAAGAACTGAAAAATACCCACTTTTACAAAGTAATTAATAAAAAGAGACTGTGTGATAACTAACGAACAATCATCATAAAAGTAATATAATATTGTTTTAAAATAAGCAATATTCATTAGTGAAAAAATTGTCTATCGAAGAATGACCTATATTTTCGTGAAAAAGACTGAGGAGGCAGCTAGCGTAGGAAGATAAATACTTCTCATTTAGATTTCTTGTGGAAGTGATTTTTAAAAAAAAATATACTTATTAGTAATTTTAATTTAATTTTGTTTCCTTCCACGTATTACATATACATCGATATTCTTAACATTTGTTGTAATGTTGTTTTTGCTGAACATGAATGAACTATACTTTTCAGCGAAATTGTGTAAAGAGTACCTGACTGTAGTAATATATCTTGAATAGATAATAAGCACTGATCGAATATATTAATAATTAAGGACCTGTTATTAAAATACACAATTAAACAAAAAGTAGAATGTGTAAGGAAAATGAATAGCATTGGTGTTTTTATGCATTTTAACTACATTTTCAAAAACTTATGGAATTTTAAAAATATGTTTTCCTTACGTATTGAGTAGAGAATAGTCATATCAGTATTTGGAATCATCAAACTTAAAACAAAATACTTGTATGAATTTCCTAACAAATGGGTTATTATCATGATGCTATATCTGATTATTTTTATTATTCAATAGATATTATTCTTTTTGTGGCTGTCTTTCAAAAAATCATACTTAGTACGAGGACAAGCAAACAAAGAAAATACGGATTTTACTTGACGCCATACTTCTTCCCAGGGAACAAATATCAAGTCGGCATAATTTATCAGAGTTGCTGGGGTTTTTTTTTCAAACCATTTTATTGTGTTAAAGGACATAGGAGACGGATTTTAACAGTAGTTTTTTTCCTAATAAATATCAACTTTGTACCATAGAGTATTCATAAAAAATATTGGACAAAATTATTTTGAGCATTTACTGTAAGAAATACAAGACCAAAGTTGCCAGCGAAAGAAAATCGCATCGTGATTATCGTTCTTGAATTTCCGAATTTGTGACGTCACAAGAGACCACTTTCAATTTGTGAAACACAGAATCAAAACAAACGGTAGCCAAACGGCGAAAATAAATTGATGTTGGAAGCGTTTTCGGACGAGAGCCCATAATTTGTTGTCCAGGGGTATACGTTTGAACCTGTTTTTAATGCAAATGCGATTCAGACGTGCGAATTCTCATTGGAAGAAGACAGCGTTGAGGAACAGGATCATGAAAATGCACCGGCGTTACACAGTTACACTGACTGGTAAACAATCACAATGTCTTCTTTGTTAATATTTTAGGGAATTTGTTTTTCCCATGACGTAAGAACAAAGCACGAAATGTTAATATATGCACAGGCTTAGCCATTATGTCCCATACTCAATATTTTTACCACAAGGTTAGAATTTCCTCGTCACCCATTGGAGAAAATAAAGATGTTAATTCTTTCTTCCGAGTCCATCACGGGATTTTTCAGTTATACACTACAGATTGGTCAAATTGTAACGACATAAATTTCTGTTTGTATCATTATATACATGTGTATGATGACAAATAAAGTATGTACTACATGCGCGGATCTAGACATATAACGTTAGAAAAAAGGGGAGTGGGTCAGGGCCATTCTGGAAATCCACATAATAAAATTTGGCCTTGAACCTCCCCTGGGAGACAAAATTCCCAACATAAGTGTGCAATAGTACTGTATTTCATAAGAAATATAAACATTCCTTTATTTTCTGTCAGTATAAATATATTTATTTATGAAAAAAGATTTTACCTTTATAAACAAATATAATTTTATTTAAATGTGCGACTTGTTATATTATTCAGGAGTAGCTATAGCTGTGACATTATGGAAATATCCAGGGAGTACAAATGCTGCCTGGGAATACCCGATGTTGCTAGGAAAGTACATCAAGAGTAATTGCAGTGCATTATCCAGCATGAAAGTTTTATTGTTAACTGCCTGAATCATCATGTTTTGGAATTGTATTATTATGAGTACATTCAAGTCAATGGACCCTTTGAGGATGATGAACCAGTTCATGAGTAAGTTCTTGTAACATGCAAAAAGAAAGTAAATAAACACAAAATAATGAAACAAATTTCTTAGGGAAATAACCTCCCTCATCAATAATTTATTCTAACATTGGATTTAAAATTGTGCATTTTATTATCAGGCTGTATCGACACATTGCGGTGTGTCAGGTTTATTTGGAGACGTCTTGGACGGCACAACAGGAGGATCCTGCCGGCATGTGTTGTGACGGCCATCAGGAAACAGTTTCCCAGCCAACAGTATTGTGGGTTTCGCTACCCTGGGGAAAAACATTGATAAATAACACATTAAAACTGAGTATAGCTGAAATATGGCTTCTTGTTATTATTCAAATTAATAAACCGACACATATAAAGAGTGTATTGCGTAATATTCGGAATTTTTCTTCAGATTACAAATAATTTACACACCTATCAATGTCAATTATCATTGAAATGGGTGATGTGCTTTTGGATGGTCACATGTTTAGGTAGCTTCGTTCCCTGGCTTTCATGTAACTGTCATTGACAGAATGCAGACTCTCTACAGCATCCCTCAGACAAGAAATGTAATCTGTAAAGAACATAAATTTTATAATATGTACTTTTACAGGTAAATATTAAAGAATTTTCTTAAGATATTTATATACAAACATGAAACTCGCTAAAGGTTCCTTTGTGACTCCCTCTACATGTCGACCTTTACGATACAAGACACAATACTGCTTCTCTCCTTCCTCTGTTCTATTTTGTGGCCTGGTAACATTTTCATCAAAATGGAGAGCTGCGAGGTATGTCCTATGAAGAAAAAAGTATTGGTAATCACAATAAATTGGGTCTAAAATGTTATCATTACCTATTGAAACATAATGCTGGATCTTTGTCAAATACAATTGCCGGTAAATAGACAAATACAATGTGCTATGTGCAATCTAGATTTTTACCTGGATTGCATCTGATGTAGAACGGGTTGTGTTGCCATCATGGTCATTCCTGTCATTAGACTCATCTCCTATTGCCTAAATTTAATAAATAGGGCATCAATTGAATTTTTTTATTTCTTTTAAAATGGCTTTATGTACAAGAGGGCTGTGGGTGAGGTGTAATTTGCTAACAACACTTTGTTTTTCTCTTGTTCTTTTGATTGAATATTTTCGTTTCGCATCTGTTTTGACAATAACATTTATAAAGTAGCCTTAAACATTTACTCATTAGTCGATAAAATTAAGAAACATCGACTATAAAACAGTTACATTTATTATTGTATACCTGAATATGCGTCGAGTACATGTAAAATGTATGACAGCAGATCGATACTGACACGCACCTATATAGTGAATTTTATTGGACGTTGTTATGTGTACGCTAAATTTTCAATGAATTCATATTTTAGAATTATATTAACGAATATTCGTCCTACAACGCATATAATTAGTTTTTGTGAAATAAAGTCCGTGTTTTGATGTTTTATTGACAACGTATGTACCTCTATCGTCCTCCGCTTGAAGTCGCTAATGTAGGCTGTTGAGGTTCCCGGGTTTTTCTTGGACTTTACGGGTACATGTATGTAAAACAGAGTTGGTATGGCATTTGGTCGAAGATCCAGCTTCTTATAACCACACTTTTTAGCTAAAGCGGGGTGTATTTTAAACTGATCAGGCGTGATGTGTTTGGCACACAGCTTCGAATAATCGGTAACTGCGAAGCAGTCTCTGCGTAGATTTCGCACCCAAATCGTCCTGAATTTTGGATCCTTTGGGAATAAGTACATAGAAACACCCACTGACTTCTAACATTGCACTTGTTAGCCACACACGGAACTATTTTGATATATATATATCAAACAAACTAGACAGAGAACGCTACAATCGTTTGGATAAACAATCTACTATATCGCGTCAAAGTGGTCTCTTCTGACGTCATTAACGAAGGGAGATAAGTCATCATACTCTTATGGTTCTTTTGCACGAAGCCAACTTTCGATGGGCTGTGGTGCCAGTTACCTTGCGAATTTTATTATAATATTTATATAATAGTTTTCAGTTATAGAAAACAAATTTATTTTCAGCCATAACAAAAATTTATTCAAATATTGTCTCCTATGACCTTTAAGTGTGCTGTATTTACACAGCTTAGTTGTGATATGATAACTCATTTACGTTTATATCATACTCTTTCATGGCTTACATATGCAGCTCATGATGTAAGTAATGCACTTATAGTTTTAAGTAAAACAACAATTCCAAACCTTGTTCATTCCTAGTAAAGGATCTCTTAACTTTTTTTTTCACACAAATAAATACCACATACATGTGCATGTGTTATGGATTTTTATTTATATTAAGATTTTATGCGGTTACCACTATGTCATCAAAAATGGTTTACACAAATAACAATTTTGATAATACTGATATTTTTAAAGATTTTGCCATTTTTTCATATACCTATTTGTCAACTTAATGAAAATCTTGTCACCATTTTTCGGTCTTAGTGCTATTTTATTTTTAATAAGTTTTTATATATAAATCAGGTTTTGACCTTCAAAATGACCTATTTATCTGGTCTGCAAATATTTATAAAAATAAATAATATTAATTACCTTTGACTTTAAATAGTGATTGGTCTAGAAAACTAATTTGAAAATTTATGAAATTGTAATTTATTGCTAATTATATGTAAAATAAAACATTAATTTCTAATTATTCTTTTAATGATATTTGTTTTTACAATTTCAGTTAAAATATCCGTTGATTATATTTTATGTTTATAAAATTCGTTAGCTGTAATAAGAATAAAATGCCAGACTCCGTATTAAGTTGTGCCTTTCTCTCAATTAATTAGGGTCCTCATAATGTTATCAAACATGATATTATCATAGGGCAATGACACAGACACAGGGTAACTCAAACCTAATGTAATTTATAAGTGACAAAAATGTAAATTACTACATCAACAGAACGTACGTATCAGTTTGACGTAACTTTGACAGTCAACAATTCATACTAATCTGAAATAATTTACATTCAAATTTTAAGTAGGTTGAATTTTTTAAGGCAGACTTAAGAAATTAAATTATTATTAAAAGGTGATCATCTGTCATTTTGTAATCTAAGGAGGATATAAGTCACATTCCAAGAAATATCGATCCCAAAACCAAAAGGCTGTAACTTTTGTGGATTTTTGGCATAATAGTTGGAATCTTAGAACTGCTTTTCTTGGTCATCTTTACATTTGTATGTAATACTCACGTTGCTGTACTAACGAAAATACTATTTATCTTGGTACATTTTTTAAAGCGAAACAAACAGTAGAATATATTTATATTTTAAGATAATATGATTTAATAAATACTCTGTTTTAAAAACATAAATACAATTTATTCATTTAAATTAACATTCAAAACAGATTTTTTTTTAATTCTTAAGTAAACATGTTTACAAATCAAGGTGACTTAAAATTAAGAATATTAAAATATAATCTCTTTTGGCCAAGTATTTTTGCCAAAACTT
>WFKH01010211.1:54122706-54148201 GCA_016163765.1 Magallana hongkongensis | reverse complement strand
AAGCAATTCACCTCTATGTTCACCCATTAATCAAGAAAATAACAGCAAGTGAAACACTGACCGCTGCATCTGTTGGTAGAATATATTCCTTGGAAAACAAAAGCTTGATAATTTTATGGTACAATATTCCATTTTATTTAAAGTCCTCAGCAACACATTTCAGAGCGAGCAAATGTAGTAATGTTGGATCTACCTGTATATTATCAACAGATAACTCTGATCTAAGTAAAAGTGGTGCTGTTGTATTTACACATTCGTATCTGCCAAAAACTCCTCCTAACAAAATTTTATCTCAAATTTGGATTTTCCACGCTATGGAAAACAAGGCTTTTACACATAGGCCAAGTTCTGCCTGGGACAATAAATTTGAGTGGACCATGTCTTATCGTAGAGATGCTGACGTTTCAAGGCCATATGGTAAAATTAAAAGATTGAACAGAAGTATAGAGAGAAATTATTCTGAAGTTTTTCGACGGAAAACAAAATTTGGTGTTTGGATGTCTGGTCACTGTCCTGTTCCATCTCGTCGAAGAGAATACATCGGAAAACTGCAAAAGTACATAGAAATTGACACGTTTGGATCATGTGGAGAGAAGAAGTGTGGGGTTCGAACTCCTGCTATGAATGAGTGTTTGAAGAATTTCTCTAGGGATTATAAGTTTTATTTTTCGTTCGAGAATAACATTTGTAGAGATTACTCCACAGAAAAAGTATTCAACTTATATGAATACAATATGAGTATCATACCGGTTGTAAATGGTCCACCTCAAGCAAGTGAATATTTACCAAAGGGAACCTTCATAAACGCTCTGGATTATACGTCTCCGGAAACATTGGCAAAAAAGCTTGAAGAAATTGGATCAAATGAAAAATTATATACTCAATATCTGAAAGAAAAAGATAAATATGTTTCCTTAAGTGCATTTGAAATATTTCAAGAAACAATGTGTACAGTTTGCATAAAGCTAGATCAACTTAATGGAAAGAAAATACCAGTGAAACGGAAAGTGATAGACATGTTTAAAGTTGATTGCTAACTAGTTGTTTACTATTTCGGTGAATTTACATGTAGGTTGCGAGTTACGTATTACCTTTTGTATGGAATTTTTCCTCAGAATTTTTTCGTTATTTTCAGCATTTTAGTAATTTGATACAGAACAGGAAAGATCTGTGTTTTTTAAAATACTAAATTAATCAATTAAACTAATAGAAACTCGTATTGTATTACTGCATTTGTGAATTAAATTGGGTGTAATTATTTGTATCAATCACTATGTACACAATATCAATAATGATAAAAATGCAATGAAACAGGGTTGAAAAATAAGCCAGAAATACTTAAAGTATATCAATATTATTCATTTCTTAACGGTGGGGATTCGAAGTAGTGGTACATCCTGGATATTACTGGTATTTATTTACTACAATTATTTACTAATAAATAAAATGCAACAATATGCTTCAAAATTGTAATCATGTATGTCTGATAAAGACAATAGTACTCATTGTTAGCTATGATAGTTAATCAATTTTTTTTTTGGTCAGATGGCAATTTGGCTAACCAATAATTTTGCAGACATCTATTTAAACATAATCAAAAGTAGGTTAAGATGACCCCCATTTTTGGTCAACTTATTTTCAGTTTCTTAATTTCATAAACTGACGAAGTTTTGTGATTCTACGCATTAAAAACAATTTAGAAATACAAAGTTATGTACAAAATTAGAAAAGTAGGTTAATTTACACTACTTGTTGGGTCAACATATCCTTAGACCGTAAGATGCATTATCTAACATGATGTATTGATTTTTGCCCTGAAGAGTGGTCAATTATCAAAGTTTTAACTAAATGTCATTTTAGGTCAAACTTTAAGTGACCATGAGATCACGACATGTGTCCTATGATGAGGTTTTGAACAATATCGTATCCACTATATATTATCTTCCTTATGTGTAAAAATGATTATTATCTAGTACCCGGTTCTTCTGAAGAACATTTTTTTTATAAACCGCGACGGAATGTATCAATTATGTCAAAGACTCTTAGCACTCAATTAGTATTGTGTATCCATTTGGTTTCTTTCCTTCAGTAAAAAGTTGCTTTTAATGAACTATCAAATTATGAGGTTTTCATTTTTTCTCTTTGCCAATATATGGACCATTCAAGTAATCGGGGCATGAAACAAAATATTTACTTTTATTAAAAGTGCTTTCTTTTAAAGCCACATCTTATTAAAGTTGCATTCTAAACCTCTCTTCTTTCCTTTGGATATTGCATAAGCACACCCCACAATAAAAAGTGATTTATATACTTTTTTACAGCTTTACAACATTAATAAATTGACAGATATAAAATCAATATAAAAAGACAAGATAGTATCTAAATTTAGGTAATGGGGCATACAAAAACGGAAATTTTCCTAAGAAAAACAAAGTACAAGGTAAGTATAATCGCTTTTGTCGGGTATCTCAACTACTTTCAGAATGTAGTACAAAATTATCTATATTATGTCCTTATATTAAATTGTATAAGAATATTGCATACGTAGTAATTTCTAAATTATACTTAGAGTAAATACTTTTGAATAATTTTGGCATAGTCCGAATTTCTTTCTTAGACTTTGGTAGTTATTATTGTTAGAATTTGGAATTTTTTTACAGTAAATATTTTTAAACGTAAGTATATGTATTCCTATGTCACTCTGCCTTAAATGTTTGTAAGAAGACTGGATTGTCAACATACTCATTGGATACTGTGGAATCATTATTGTTCGTGGGGGGGGGGGGGGGGGGATTTTTTACTGAAAATGAAAAAAGCAATAAATAGGTTCAAAAGTTTTCATTCCCATCAGTTGAATTTCTTTGCAAATATTTTCCTTCATTCATCCTAAATACATGTATTTGTAAAATAAAAAAAAATAATGAAAATCGTTTTTCAATTATCGAATAGCCCCCTAATTCCGTCACTACCCTAACTCCGTCACTTTTGGGAAACTCCTCGCCGTTTGAAATCAAGTGCGATTATGATATCATTTTTTGCATGTCAAAAATCTTCAATCAAATTTTAACAATTTACAACGGTTAAATTTAAGAATGTGTTAAAACGTAACAAATCTTGTTCATTTTATGCACCATTAATTGCGTGATAATAGCCAACCCTTTTTGACGGGTCCACAAAAATATCGATATATCTGACATGGGGGGCCCATTCGATCATTTACGGTGGTCAGTAATTTTTAGAGAGGTAAAAAAAAAAAGATTTCACATGTAATTCATGTTTGAATAAGGTTATTAATGCATTTATTTCAGTCCGCAATAGTGTTTATGCACTACACTTGATGATAACGTCAAATCGCGCATGCCGTAATTTTTACCTTATTCAGGGTATAGATATATACGATATGTCGCTATTAAAAATATGCTTCATTTATAAAAAAATTATGTAATAAATAAATAATATAATCATTAATGTATTCATTAATAATATGAAATATATGAAATATGTAAAGGACAGAAATCAAACGGCATCCATGCATTCTGAAAAGGTCATTGTGGTTATTGTTACAAGGACCTACTTTTTATTCTGACGATCATTTTATTTCGATGAAATTAAATACCATTTAAATTATATGCACCATTTTTACTTATTATAGCTTGGCCTAGATACAAATTGAGTTTAAACTAAATTGTCAATGTGTCTTCATTCCCTGGTATATCATAGAGCATGTCGGTGACGGATTTAGGTTCATTAAATATGATAAGCACGTGTGATAAACGTCGAATTCAGTGGGCTTATTTGAATAATAATAAAAGTATTTTTGTTAATAATTTCAAAAATTATAATGTTTTAGGTTATATTTAGTGATTGCAAATGATAAAAGACACAAAAAATAATTTGCAGAAAAACGCGGGATGCTTTCTGCTTATGGTGACGGAGTTAGGGTACTCGGGGATAATATATCAGCACACATTTTCATAATTTATTCAGCTTGAAAAGGTTAAAGTGATAACATCTTAACAATATTGTTTTATATATGTTGGAGGGTATCATTACATTCATACAGGGGCAGCAGTTAAACCGCTTTGTATATCTAGAAACACAGAATTGTGAAACTACAGGGACTGTACCGATGGAAAAAAAGCTCATATCTAGGGAGCAGAAAATAAAACAAGTGGATAATAATGTTTGTTAGGTGGCATGATGTACATGGACACGAGGTTCTTTGTGCTATATGTTTGGTAGCTGCAGAACTGTAGCTTTACGGGAAATTAGGGTTGAGCTTATTTCCATTCATGCAAAAAAACTGTATATTAATGCACACAAAAAGTTGCGTTGGGATTTCGACTTATTAATCTAATTTAGGAATATATTCGGTAAAATTTTAACGCCAAAAATTTCCGGAGACATTCTACTTTAGAAGTCAATATTTTACGTGCCTTTCAATATATTTTTAACACCCTCACCAGACCCGTAAAGTGAAATGGTGTGGTTTGTTTACAGGTGAAAAGTGGTGCCTCTCGATATCCACATGACTTTATCATACTTCACTTGATACGATGTCAAAAAGAGTGTTTAAGAAAACGTTTGAGGCAAGTAAAGTGGTGAATCAGGAGTAAAATGCTTTGGTATGAACAATTTTATAGAATATATCCGTAAATTAGTTTAATAAGTCCAAAACCGTTCGCAATATTTTGTGCGCAATTAATGCCCAGTTTTTGATATGGTTGGAACTGTAGCTTTAAGGTTTGTCAACTCGAATTTCTTCTAGAACTACAGTTCTCCAGCTTTTTGTTTGGTTTGTAGCAGATCTGATGTAAAGATGTTTCCAGGTACATGTAAAAGTGTTATTTACAATAGAAGATAGCTAGAAAAAAACATGTGATAACGGGGTAAAAGTTTGAATATCATGGCTACCTAATGGCAGGGTACTTTAGTCATAATGCTGGGATAACAAACAAGTGTGTCGATAGTGACCCAGACAGCTTACTAGGAGGTCAGACTGACACAACGGATACTTGGTCTGTCTGGAGGAGGAAATATGTGGCTTACTAAACTATTCACCTAATGTTAATGAAAGAGAAATTGTCTGTCTGTGCTGTTTGTTTCCTATAAAAAATAAATAGTATTAAAATCTATTATTTATCTGTTATGATTTGTGTTATGGTGTTAATACGGAAATGAGTTGAAATTAGTTTAAAGCTGCTTCGTCCGATTTTTTGGTTATATCAGCATCAACTAATTTTCCATACAAACCAATTATCTTAGAAAGTTATAGACTTCTGCCTATTTACACCAGCAGAATTGGTCTCATTTCAAAGTTAGAAAAACTCAAAATATTAAATAAAAATAATGATCATGTTTAGAAGAATGAACCGTTTGGGCCCCCCCCCCCCCCCCCCAAATGATTGCGTATGATCAACCCGCAGATCTTGAGTCGATTGTTAACAAAACAAACGTCAGAAATATTAGTAAAAAAAACAGTACACAGGTTTATTTTTGATTTTTCAAAATATTGTGATCTTTATTTATAGCGATGTCAAAGTCGTAATACAACCATACCCGCCTCGACGTCGGGGGCGAATTTTAATATCAGGCGAAATAACGTGGTACCCTTTTATGTCGTTTGTTTTGTTAACAAATTTTGTACATCATTTTCTTATTGAAATATGGCTTTAATGACTGGGAAAACAAGACTGTTGCGAAGATAAAAAAAAATATTTGATGCATTCTCTTTTTGCTTATTCTTTGAGTATATTCTTCAGTTAAGAAGTTAATTTAATTTGTATGTAAAATGGATTATTAATTTATTGGCACAATCAATATTTCCTCCAGAGACCGTTTTAACGGATTAATTTAATTTAAACACTTAATAGAAAACAAGATGAAAGTTATTATTTTTAAAAAAAGCCACAAGTATACAATTGTAGTCTTCTTATTGTTAATGATTGAAAATAGTTTACACATAGCAAAGTTTCTACCATCCAACCAACACAAATTGACCTGCCTCCTTTAATCTTTGTAGCCTTCATGTCAATCGTTCAAGGTCCATTTGAGTTGATCTACGTCATTGTTTTTAAAGAAAAACTTTTAAACGCGCTACAAAGAAAACTACACAAATTGAAACTATACTGAAATTTGTAAGAATCAAAGCAACAACACGACAGCATCACTAAGCTAGGACCATAGGTGACCTTATAACACTATTTTTAATATGATAATGAAACTTGAATTAACCGTTTGTTGAGACATTTGATTTGCAGGTTATCTAGTATTACAAAATATTTCCATCTACCTCAAGTAACATTTATTTAGAGGCTGCAATTTGAAATTGATACTGTTACGATTATTGACTGTATGCATTGTATCAACCTCTAATGATAAAACGCCGCTTAATGATACAAATATCATTAAGCGTTGCAATTGCAACCCCTAATGCTATAAAATCTTGCAATAACAGTTGACAACCTCAACCGCTAATGATAAATCGCCGCTTAATGATACAATTTTATCATTAAGCGTCGCAAATGCAAAGCATCCTTAACGCTTTATGAAACAAGCCAAAAGCTACATGGCCAACCCCTAATGATACAAACTTTTTTTATTATTAAGCGTTGTAATTGCACTCTTAATGATATAATAAAATACCAGTATGTAGAATTCTGGCAATTTTTTTTTAATATTTAGGAAAGAAAGACAAGCATGGATGACAGGAAAAATAGACATACAGAAAGAAGAAGGTACAGTTTCTATCAATATTTGCCCCAAAATTTAAAAGTTATTTTAATCTCATGAAATTATTTTACTATATACACACTATCTTGAATATGTGTGTTTATAAGGTACCAAGTTATACACTTTTCTAGCAATAATTATGACTTTAACATTTTGGCATATTTTTAAGATTTAGTCAAAAGTGATGAAAAATGGCGCATTCTCTTTTATTTTATTTTTTTTTTTGAAGAGGAAAATGTATCCGCAGCCGTCGCCCACAACGAAATTAACGTTTTTATGTGATATCACATCAAAAAGTTATAATGTGATGTTCATCGTGGGCGATAACTGCGGACACAGTTTTCAATTCAAAAAACCACCGAAATTATTAATTGGTATCTTCTGCTCAGTTTTATGAAAATTACGGGAAAATGGTCTGTCTATGACGTCACAATTACCCTTGTGAAAGTTTAATCCGGAAACTCTTTATATATTCTTAGTTTATGTGTATTTTTGTGTAAATAAATGTTACATTTGAATTTCTTGTGAAATTTTTAAAAAAATCGCTTTAAACCAGAGTAAACTATAACTGAAACTGTACCTAGTTTTTTACGAATACTTTAAACGTTTGGGTTTTTTTTACAGTTATCTGTGTTTATTTTTTATTAAAATATTTAATTTTATTTGCAAGTGTAATTGTATGATACAAAATTGTATTTATACGATACATTATTTTATCATAACATATCATGCAACACAATGTCATATCATACGAAACAATACCATAATGTGACATATTACCCAATACAATATCAAATCATGATACAATATCATATAATATGATACAATATGATATTATATTATATAAAAGTATTATTTTTTGATATATATCATAAAATATTGTATCATATCATACATTTCTATATCATTTTTTATAATAGCATGCAATATCATATTATATAATAAAATATCGTATCACATGATACAATACAATATCATATTCGACAATTCCGTATCATATAATTCAATGCAATATCATACCATATTCACCAATGTCGTTTCGTATAATGCAATGCATTAGGGGTGTTATTTTTCTTCTTTAGAGCCACTGAATCATATTCAATTAAGAAAGAACAGGATGGTGCAACTCATTGATTACTCAATAAATATTTGTTATTTTTCGAAGTTAAAGACACTAGGATGTCCTCCGCAATATATATATATATATCAATTTCATTGCCACTTTCTTGCCTTGTTTTACTGTGATATTTTTTTACAACGTCAGGTTTTTTTGCCGTTTATAAACTGACTTTCAAGGTGTTTTTAGTAACATATCAATAAAAATAGCAATATACTTAGAGTCAGTTAGAATATTGGCTTTCATATATCATGAGCCAAAAAAACTTATAAAAATAATACTTCAAAATAACCGTTTTAGACTCTTTAATTCATCAAAATGCGACTTCCAAAAATGTCTCAATAATATTTTTTAATTGCTGGGGTGTGCACTATAATATACATAAATTTCACGACCTCTTTCTTACCAATTAATGGTGATACTGTGATAAGCAGTACACCAACCCTCTTTTTAGAATTTTTAAAATGTTTCTCTGTTACGAGCAAATAAAATATATTCAGATTCCTGCAGTCTCTCTAAAACATTATCGAAGATCTTCTTAAGCTTTTTAAAAAAAACTTATTATAGGTTTTAGGACTTTATTTGGTACAATGTAAAAAAAGTAAGTTCAGACATATGACAATGACTACTTTGGAGCCGTAAAGAACGAGAAAAGATCTATCAAATCATGTTTGACGTCATAGATAAAATACATCAAAACATCATAAATCAATTATGACATTATACCAGAGTTAGCACATCAAAGCAGAAAGCAATGATAGTCACGTGATCAGTGTCCTGTATCTCCTTAAATTTGGAAGAAATCATCATTATGGATAGGATATATAAATTGTTTAAATTCAAGACCAATTTCTTTCCAAAAGTGAAATAACTGCAAAACTAGTGCGAAAGGAGACCAATAATCTAAATTCAGTTAAAGGATGACTGCACTTAAGGACATTTAAAAATTGCGACAAAAAAAAATGTTAAAACTTGGCTTTATGTAATTATCTCAATATAAAGTTCATATTTATAAAGAACGAAGTCGTTTTCGTAGGTAGGGATCATAACATTTGTTGTATCTCCATAGGAAAATGAGGAAGCCCACTTTTTTTACAGACTTAATACCTAGTCAGCGCATGTTTGTACATTGTTCTCCTTTAAATGTAGTTGTATATTCATACCTATAAGCTTATGACTGTGAAATAGTGATCAATAGACAAACATGCGCTAATGGTTAAACAGACAAAACACTGTTCTTCTTGCGTTTGCGCTCTCTGTTGTAAACGGTATACTTTGACCTATTGAATATTATAATTCACCACGTGATTTCTAACCCAGGTAACTTTGTGAGTACAGGACGCCCGTCATGTAATATGTAAGGTAGCACGCATTCTGCTGGGTGGTATTATTTGTCCATGCATTTTTCAATTCATTCCAATCGAGTGATATTTACTTCATTTCTTTAAGGTATCTTTAAAAGATTAACGGTTCTGTGAGTTATTGATTAATCAACTTGTTAAATCTTTTCGAACACGTAAACATCAGTTACTGGTTTACGATCATCGATGGCTACTTCTGCTGGTGGATATTTTATGTTGTTTGTTTTTTTCAAAATTAAACAAATGTTCTGCTGAAATAGAATGAGATACAAAAGTACGTAACTCTTTTATTTTTTATTGGTCCATGCGTCTCTTAATTTTATTTTCTTAATCAATGTCAGGGGGTTTGATGCACTTTCAGAATGAATTTATGCATTATAAAGATATAGTCAGCTATATTTTAATCACTAAAATTAAATTTCTTATGCGTAGTTTTTTATATCATTGGCCAACTAATAAACAATTTTTTCGTGCACAAAACTGATTTTTCAAAGACATTTTATATTAGAAACCAAAATCCTTTCAACAGCTTTCAACACGAAATAAGAGGTCCAGGGGTCACATCGCTCACCTTAGCAACAAAGGTTGACACTTTACAAATATGTAAAATTTTGATGCCTTGTTGTGGTCCAATCGTCCCCTTGGGGGGTCATGATTTGAACAAACTAGAATCAAAACTACATGAAGTTCCACATACATTTAAGTTTCAACTGGTTCTTGGTAGAAAGACGTTTAAAGATTTTCACGATATACTACCATGTAACACTTTGACCCTTCTCCCACATTTTTGGCCCCACCCTACCCCCGAAGGTCATGATATGATAATTTTCATTATATCCTATTCATCTCCCTTGAAATAGGATGCGGTCCTTCTTTCGAACACACTTGAATTCCCTTGGCCCAAGAGTGCTCTGTGTCAAGTTAATTGAAATTGACCGATTGATTCTATTAGAGAAGACAAAAACGACGAAAACAACGACGACGACTACGACAGACAACGGACACATTTTTATCAGAAAAACTCACTCGAGCTTTCGGCTCAGTTGAGCTAAAAATTGTATAGCCTAAGATATTTGTTTCTTTTGTGTCTATATGTTATCTTAGCTTTTTGTATAACCTATCGGTATTTTGTATTAGGTCAAATTCCAGACACGAAGTTTGGTAGGCTATGAATGGGAAATAAAGTGCAAATACGTTTTTTTTTTTTTTATCATCAATTACTTAGGGGAAAATGATTACAAAACAATTTTTTTGTTGGTATTCTTTAATCATTTTGTTTCAAATACAATCGTGCATTATGAAATAATATATACAAAATACACATCATATGAATTCAAGAAAGATTTCCCTTAAAGACTTTGCTTCTGAAGTTGTTTTTTTTTACAATATCTTTTTACCTTTTATGGAGAGCATATGCCAGCAGCTAGTAATGCAGGCTACTATATTATTAGAAAATGTTTAAAGGTGAATATCCATAGCCAATATCTGCAAGCTACAATATTTAACAAAATATCTAAAGCTAAATTTTACGGCCAGTACTACATGCCTAAATATTATTTGAAAATGTTTAACGGTAGATGTCGATAGCCACTAATTGCAAGCTACACAATTGGTAACGATTTTGGTTAAAAATCATTTTTCCGAATTTAGTGTTTACAATACTTCAGTAAGGAAGTTTAATAGCCAACCATAAATTGAGTTTCAGTCGCCGTGTTATAAGCGAGATACAGAGCTCACAATTTTTTGTGTCACGTTTACAAAGCTTCCGCTATGTAACTTTTGAATGTTGGAGTGAAAAATACAGCTTTAGACTTCAATTGAGTGTGATAAACGCTAGGAACTATTTATTCATGCTTAAAACGAATTATAAGAGAGAGAGAGAGAGAGAGAGAGAGAGAGAGAGAGAGATCAGCTTGAAAAACAAATTTTATCGGTATATTGAACCAATGGCATGCGCCTTGTTTACATGACAAAGAATTGCGGGCTCTGTAGTTTGCTTATAACTCTACGACTGACATTCAAATTTTAGGTTGTCAATAGAAATCTTTTCTAAAGCATTGTAGTCAATAAAAATTTTAAAAAAATGTTGAAAGGTGAATGTAAGTAGCCAGTATTTACATGCTACAATATTATTAGATAAACTTTTAATGGTGACTGTCAACTGTCAACATTTTAGGCTGCAATATAATTAAAACTGTATACAAATGAATATCTAGCTAAGACAAAAATTTAATTTCTTAAAATAAGTATTTTAACCATGAATTGACGTTATCGAATACCAACTGACTTTTTCCGACTTATTCTTTAACCATTTTTTACCAAGTTAGTCTGTTGATATAATTTATTTCAAAAGACTAGGGAACAATATTTTACTTCTGAATATGACACTCATATCCACTGTAATTTTTGAAATGAAAGCCAATATGTTATTCTGTAACATAGATTGCTATTTTATAACTTGTCTCAGCATTTTTAGATTAAGAGGTCCAAATCATACAGATTGGATTTAAATCTATCAATGGTTCTATCATTTAACGAGCATAAAATAATTACATCTCTAATCATTTTCGTAGGAACATTAAAAAAGTGCTATTTTGAAAATCAGGGTGCATTAAATAAGAAAAAACCTGCTTTACCTTATCTGTACTTGAAGATGTTCTACCATTTAAATCATTGTTTAAGGAATTAGTGTGCAAATCTTTTACAATATTAGTATTTCAATTAGACTAATAGACGTACGCATTTTTACGACATACATGTACCATTGTAATTGTTTTAAAAGAATGCTATGTTTAATATCTCTTTAATAAAGATTTTAGTTACAGTCCAAGGACCCATACACACGTGCATGTAGTCATGTACATACCATTATAATGCAATATTAAGTGGGGGGAGGAGTTCTATAACTTATATAAACATGATGCGATTATAATCGAGTTTTATAGATGTATATAACGTTTACTTATATTGTATTATAACCACTAAAGACATTAAAGACATTCACAACAAGTCGTACGTTCATTGCAGATCAGTGTTCTACATTTAGATACTTTATTATATCATTAAGAGTGCAAACGCAACGCTTAATGATATAAATGTTTGTATCATTAGGGGTTGACCATGTAGCTTTTTGCTTTTTTCATTAAGCGTTTAGGATGCTTTGCATTTGCGACGCTTAATGATGAAATTGAATCATTAAGCGGCGATTTATTATTAGCGGTTGATGTTGTCAACTGTTAATGCAAAAATTTATAGCATTAGGGGTTGCAATTGCAACGCTTAATGATATTTGTATCATAAAGCGGCGTTTTATCATTAGAGGTTGATACAAGGCATGTATTTGTCAGCTTGTGGATACAACTAAATGATATCTCTGATGGGTAATAAAAAAGGCTATGAAATTATTTTCCACGAAGATACAAGGATGAAAATTAGCATATATAAAGATAGATATAGCTAACACGTGCACATAAATTTTAAAAAAATTGTTGTTTATCTAGATTGTTATTGATGTTAAAACAATTGTCTTCCTACGACGCCCCGTTGTCTAAACATATGAGGTTCTATCAAAATATACGAAGACAGTGATGCTGACTATCACATATTTTTTTTAAAGTCATAACCAACAATTTGATTTATGCAACATTTATTGTGATAGTCACGAAGTTTCATTCAATTTGATGAAAAGGTATTTTTGTTACCCGATTTTAAAAACAACATGTTTTACCAACACGGCGCACGTTAACGTTCAAAACATGATGTCAAGATGAAGCATGCACAGTTAATAGAAATACCCAATCTTTATATCACCCAGTGTATTTTATGCTTTTCACTATTCAATTTGAAACGGCATTATATCACTTGACATCTTATTTGTTAACATTCATAATCATAAATCAGTTCTTCGAAGTTTTCTTTTTTATACAGTAAGGAAAACCCTGAACGTCGGATGACGTAATTTATTCTTTTGGCGAAATATTACAAATATTATATTTTCTTTCGGGCTGTTTGATGTCCAAAATACACTTACCACCACACCCACAAAATTATTACAATTAAACACATTTATGCAAATAATTTTTGGCATATTATTTGCACCATTGAGCATTATCACAATTTGCAAAGCTTTTCCCTAGTTAAGGAGTCTCGGGGGAGAATGTTTCAAACATACGATTTCCTTCAATTTTGTTTACAGTGAAAGGTCAACTTATGAGTAAACTATGTGCAAAATATAAAGTAAATAGTTTATCTGTTTACCGCGCTCAAATTTGGTCGTATGTCGGAATGATCCTCGATATTTTTTATAGGATTAATATATAGAAAAAATGGGGCTTTCATTTTCAATTTCATATGTTAAAAATTACAAACATACGATTTTCTTTTAATTTTTAGCGATGGAAAAACAACGTATAAGTTAACTTTTTGCCAAATTAAAACGAAATTGACCCGATAGTTTTTATGCAATCCGCCCTCATAGTTTGGTCCTATAAACGTGCCGTGCCAGACATTTTACATATAGAATTGTCTAGAATAGAACCATGTTTACGAATTAAATTTAATTTTATTTGTAATAGATAAAAAAAAAGATATCTTTATTTCCACTCACACAGAACATGAAAGGATCGCGCTTTCTTTCTTTCTTTTTTTTTGCAAATTATATTTTTAATTATAATTATTGACCTTGCAATAAAAAATGCACGACGTTTATTTTTGTCAATCGTTACGTCAAAGTCTCAACTAACGTCATCGTAAGACGTTGACTCCGATATGGATAACGTCGATTTTTTAGAAGCTGCGAAATGATTAAAATACTTCTAACGATTCATTTCACTAAAAATATTTTTTATGATAAGCATTTTTTTTTAATAAAAACGTTACATGATAACCTGTTATTTGATCATTTAACTTTGCATTTCCGTTTTACGACAGTAATGCGCAACACCCTGCGCAGAGGGAGCAAAATTTTAAACCCGCGACCGTACTTCTCGTTGCGCCGTGACGTCCGTCGACGTCATCACTTTTAGTCAATTTTAAAGAGGACTGTCTTTAGTAACTGATTTCTATTCAACGAAACAATATATCTCGTCATTAGTTGGTACATAAATAGCACGAACATGCTTAATTTGAGATTTCAATATATTTGGTTTTCAGCCCAATTTATAGAAATATTACTTTCGACATTATATGGTTTATTGTTGACATAATACAAAGTTTTACCGTACGCTGTGACCTCATTTTTGCAGGATTAAAGTTTGAATAGTTCTTAGAAATAAAGGAAAATATTTTTTTTTTATTTCAAATTAAATGAAACTATTGCTAAATAATGGCTACCAAATTCAGTAATAATATGGCGTTAAGTAAATTAGATATAGTAAAGTTCTTCGTATATTTTGATTGGCCCTCGTATCCACAAATATTTTGTTTAGGGTTGAAAGAATCGAAAGATATTTCTATTTATTGGCATTGAGTTTAGAAAGTTTAGAAATACAGTGTCGTACTCTTATTACAAAAGAATGCAAAGAATGCAAATATTGAGAACAGTTGAACCTTTCTGGTCGATATTTCTGGGAAACAATGCTCCTTCGTAGTATTATTGAAAGTTTGTCTCAAATTTCTAAAGTAACCTAAACTAACATTTCCATCATTATCACCTAGCAACAGCTGTTAAATATTTCTGTCTGGGACATGTAACCTATAACATCACGGGTAAAAACGCCCAGATACAAAAAACGCTTGTTTATTAACTATAATTTGTACCTTTATTTTATAAGATATATATTCAAATTATTAAGAAATTGACATAAGATCTAAAGAGATTTGGAATAGGGTAACGCTTTTGCTATATTGAATGTTGATGTCACACAAGCACAACAAATGATACATAAAAATAGAACTAAATTGTTTTGTGGCATCCTACGCGATTCGTCTGTAGGTTTAAATGGCATTCAAGACTCAACATTTTGATGAGTTCTTCATGTTATTGAATTGTTATGTGTATGCAATTTATATTCATTTAATCTTATGTACATATGTTTCATTTTTTAAAATTCAATTGAGTGCATATAATATAGCTCAACTTTTTAATCTTACCCCAAAAATTGGCTTACACAAATTCTGATCAGGCCTATTAAATTCAGACACATGGTTATATTGCAATAGCTTTGAAAAACAATACTCGTGTTTTAACGTTCTTCAACAATAAATACCGAAAAATTGCATAATGGTATGCTTAGCGGTAATAGAATCCAGTTAAAATAAAAAAGGAAATGAATGAATTTAATAAGTTAAAAATAAATAGAAAATTAAAAAAAACTATGATAAATAGAAATAAATGAAGCCTGAAAAAGTGAACACCGCACTCACGCATTGATAATATTTAACACCTTTGAATTTATATCGAATTGATTTCATTATAAGACACTTAATTTAAGAAAAAAGATAAAAGTACTGAATATCAGAACTTTTAGATGTATGATGAAAACCACCCAGGTTTTTTTTAAATTGAATGCACGTTATTATATATCAGATTTTTATAAAATAGTGGTATTTTATTAATAAGGATTTTAACAATCCCAATAGTTCCATCAAATGGTACATATAAGAACCTTAATACATTACAATAAAGAACACTTAGATGATTAAATAAGCTGGCACAATTTTTAATATTTTAAATCGAGTTTGAGATAAGCTCAATAAGACTGGGGTATGAGTTCTAAAGAGGTTTGTTATCAAGTTTTAAAACAAATTGATTTTTATTAAACATTTTGGTTGACTATTAGAAATGCCTTACTGAGGCATTTTAAAGATTTAAAACGAAAAATTAATTTAGACCAAAATCTTGACCATACGTCTTTTATGAAAGATCGATCCCAATTGATTTTATTTGCTTTTTATACTTCATTGAGAAATATTTTGTAAATACGTATTAACAAATGTGAAATAGTTGTTTTGCCCTTTCCCTAGTTATTATTTAGAAGGGGAAAAAAAGGTAAAAAACAGCGTTCAGCTTTTGTTGATATTATATAACTTCATAGCGGTCATCTACTCCTCCTGGATTGGACAACAGTTAATCGCAGGTTAAGTCCCAGCATAGGCCAGTACGCATTTTCAGCTTGGTAATGAAGACAATGTAGAAAAGTGTCTTGTCTAGGAACACAACACACAACATCAAGCGACCACAGCGGGGCAGCTGGAACCAGCGACCTATGTGTCATTGGCCATACAAATATCACCAAAAAGCCATGTCATATGGTCTTATCAGGGTTAAGCAGTGTTAATATGAATAAATTAGGTGATGTAATACATAAGTTCGGCAATCCACCCCATCCATTGCTGTATTTATTCATTTTACATTTTAAAAACGTAAGCTGCAGATTTACTCCTTAATGAAACGTTTCATGGTTAAGAAGAATCGACCATGCAAGGACAAAAAGGAAAGGACAAAAAGGAATTTTATCATATTTTTTGAACATTAATATCTTGAAAAAAGAATTGACGTAACACCTCTGCGTTGCTTTCAAAAAGGTGAGCTCAATTTAATGTCATTATCATTTTTATAGTTTATTTACCGTAAGTGAATGCATTTAAACTTCATTTACTAGTAGATACATAAACAATATTAGAGGATCTAGCTTTAGTAACAGACACTTTTCTCGGTAGGAAGATCCAGGGGGGGGGGGGGGGGGGGGGAAGGGGTTCTGGTACAACACCGGTAATAACTACTTTCACCTTCAAATTGTCTTCAGGTCTTAATATATGCTTATCAGACAATGTAATGAAACTCTCTTGTATTTTAATGTCACAGATATGTTACCATTGATTTTCCTTTCATGCTATCATTAACAAGATCAATATTTGTTGTTACTTGATACAAGTTGTTTGAATACGTAGTAGAATATTATTGATTTGTATTTGTTTGTAAGCATACATGAATTTATGTAATATCTACTTTCAATGTGCAGTTCTGCAGTTTTATAAAAAGAAATAGTTGTATTTGTTAAGCTTTTAGTTGAAAACTGAGCTTATCTATTGAAATAAATATTACTACAGCAAAATACAAAATTATGAATACAATATTTCTTGATTTAACAAATGAAGCATGCAAATGATTTTTAATATCCTTTCATCAAAAATAACACCCGATAAATTTGTAAACTTGAATGTATTTCTTTAAAAGGTGTAGACTAAGTCATTTGATTGGTCCGACGTTCAAAACAAAATACAATATTTGATTTTTGAAATAAGATATAAATGCGATATAACATATGAATTTAACATGCAAAACTTTTACACCGTTATATTATATCGACACGTTTGAAACGTTTGAGTAATATATATTTCTAACATCACAACATGTTCGCGTAATAATGCAAAAATTCCTCATGTATGTGTATTGTAATGAACAGTGAGGGTTCCTCTTTCTTCAAAATATTTCTGTCTAAATTCTAAAAAGATGCACTTTCCAGACTACTTCTGACCATCTAACGATTTCTGACCGTATATCAAAAATGCTGCCCCTGATTCTGGCGAATGTTAATACTTACACCACAGTATATTTATAGTGTGTAGCTATACTGCATGCATATTGACAGTGTGTTTCTGGTTTTGCGTATATTTGGCCGAAACAATCAGTTTCTGTAAGCATGCCTAGTAATACGATCTTCTACATAACGCTGTATACCGTTCTGTTATCATGTCGGGTTTTTTTTAAACAGGTAATCCAAAAGTAAGGATTTGTGTCTCGTACTTAAGCGATTAATGGGCAACGTATAATAATGTAAGGTACGATGGTATCTGCTCGCGCTTTTTCACAAGATTTGTAGTAAGAAAAAAAAACCATGATTTGAAGTCACCTTTCTTCACAGTTAAAAAACTGCTTCTTAAATGATAAATGCAATGAATGTATCTGATGTTTTTTTTTCTTTTCCTCAGAAGTATTTTTAAAACACATATGAATCTGTTAAATAATGCCTTAACATTTATTTCAGGATTGATACATTATTATCCAGAATATTTGTAGAGATTACTATTATTTTAAAAACGGACAAGACCATCCAGTTATCTTAGATCTATGATAAAGCACACATTTGCAGCGATCATCTGATACAAATGTAGTTTCTACAGCATCTAAGAAAGATAAATAGTATTCAATTACATACCTTAACAGGGATTTATTTAATAGATATTTATCTTTAGTTGATCATTTACTTACTAAACTATTTCGATATAATTTCTCATATGTTTTTCACTCAAATATATTATAATTATATAATTCCAAATCAAAAGCATTTTCAATAAATGCATACAAAAAGGAATATTTGTTCAACATCTTTTACACTTGGGTATCAAATGTGGGTTTAATTTTATTTTGACGTGCGTTTGATGAAATCAATAAGAAATGTGTATATATAAGGATATTAACGAGTCAATCTTCCCGCTATATTTATAACTACTGTTTGATACCACTATCTTTGAGTAAAGCTTCAATCAATAAAATATACTATATAGTCTTTTGATTCGAATAAAGAAAAGAATTTTAGAATATAAATATTCATTAGTTTGTTTTATCTATCTCAGGAGATGAATTGATACTGTTTCTGGTGATTTTTGCTGTTGCACCATTAGAAGAAAATACCGGAAGTTGTAAAGACATGTTACAAGGTCATCTCATAGGACAACTGCCGTCTGCTGTAGGAACTTACCAAGTCGAAGCATTAAAACGAGAATTTAAAAGTTTCACTGATGGCATGGAATAATCCATGAAGAAGTTGAAAGAAAACGTCGAGACAAATTAAAAACAACAAAGGTAGGATAAAAAAGCATACCAACACATAGTATAAACATTTAAGTTAAATTTAAAATGGTATCACTTTAATGCGTTCTTAGATACATCAACTGGAAGCGCAGTTTACACAATATGGGGTAAAAAGGGCTGTCCTATGAGTGCAGAATTGGTTCTATCAGGTAGTATTTGAAATTCAGAATTAATAAAAAGAAGCAGTCAACCTTTGGAAGAATATAGTCTTGATTTTAATTGCGTTTTTGTTAAGCTATAAAATTTGAATTAAATAACCCTTTTTAGGTGGTTAGCGTATACGCTAAACGCTTTATGCCATGTAACCAAAACTATTACGCAATCCGGAAGCTTCATGAATGCGCTACCTATAATGAATCAAAGTATTGAAAGTACTAAAAGCTGGCCAAGTTTGATAAGTGCCACCTGTTGAACAAAAACGATAAATTATCTATTTTAAGCTAATAGAACGACTGTACCTTTTTAAAAAGCATTTTACTGAGTTTTGATCCAGAGTTGAAAAAAAGAAACGACATATAAAGTGACAACAATAACTGATTTACTGGATCAGTACTTTGAAAGAGAAAAAATCATTTCAAGAAAAGGAATAATATAGAACATTGCTTACTAAAAGGAAATCGTCCTCTGGTTCTCTATCAATTAAAATTAGGTTCATTAAGAAAATATATCGGTGATTTTGTAATAAAAATATGCATTCCCGATGATCCATACTACATTTCATGGTGTTAATAATAATTTCTTAACTAAACAAATGTGCGATTGCCAGTTGTAGACACTACCGTTACCCTCCTACATTTTTATAAAATGCAATTAATAATAATCAGTTTTCATGTGACATTTTTTTAATAGGCATAACGATTTTTTTTAATCGCTGTATGGTTTGATTCCCGCTATCTTAATGTAAACCTGAAAGATGATTTGATTTATTTTAAATGTATTTACATACTTGACACAATTTTAGTTCAAACACTTGTTTTCATAAATCATATATGCACATCCTAGTAAACATTCGAAAATAATGTTGTAATTTGTTATTTGTTTGAATCAGTTTATAGAGATAAATGATTTAACACATTAGTATTCCAAGAAAGTAAGGATATCAACTTGTTTATACTAAAATCTAAAATTTTGATTTTTTCTGAGCGTGTGTTACATTGAAGTTTAAAATCAAAGATTTTTAAACTTAATAAGATAAATCTACCGGGTGCTATGAGAACATAAGTTTCGGGGGTTTTTTTCTTAGTTAGATAAACGTGCGTAATATTTTGTATATAAAAAAAAATCAAGACGCTTTCATGAGACAACAATGTTAATCCAACCGACACTAGTCTTTGAATCAGATATCTTCTTTACTTAATCTCTCGGCGAATCAAAAGGTTGCTGAACAATGGATGTTTGAACTTATCTTTACAGCTAAATCTGCATGTGAATGTTTTTTTGTTTTGTTTTTGACATGTCATTACCATCTCTTTGTCATCGAAAAAAGCAATGCCTGTCAAAAATGATAGGGAAATAGTTTAGAATTTGAAAGAGTACGGTTGCGCTAATTTTGCTAGAACCCGCAACTTAGTCAAAAGTGTGCTATTTTAGACTAACTGTGCTGTAATTCCATACAAAATTGGAATGTGTGATGTTGGTCTAATTGTGTTGGATTTCTGCACGTTGGTATCGATTTTGTGAACAGAATTACGTTGAACCATCCGTGCTGGAACTTCCGCACGTTATTAAGTTGTTGTCTCAGAACTCCGAGACTTTGTTTATATTAGAATACAATGTACCGGTTTTTGTTCACCAACTAAAATACAACTTGTTTGACTTAAGTTTTGTTTTAGAGTTTTTATTTAGTGTTAACTTCAGCGAGTGTAACGAATTGAGATTTCCCCTGAGTTCACCATATAAGTTTTAGGAACTTTTCCATTACAATTTACAATTTAAATCAAATACAAGATTCGTTCGAGAATGTTGAGTAGTATTTCAGTAAAAGGCCGAAGTGCATCCTACCGGGATAACCACAAACTCACGATAAAAACTTCAAGATTAAACTTTGATTGTGAAACTTGTATTGAAACTCTATGGTGTCCCAAAATGAGAAATTAATGCATGTATTCCCAACAACTTGAAAACAAACTTGCTGACCGCTTTCCAGTACTTTCAGTACTTTGATTTGAATTGAGATGGTTCGAATCTTATAATTTTCTTTAATGTCTAAAGTTAAAGTTTAAGCATGGGTTTGAGTTTGGAAAGTTGAAAAGTAAAATAGTCGTGCAGTTTAATATCACAAGCGATTTTTTTTAAAACCTAAATGTCTTGAAAATAAAATTGATATTGACATGAAACTAATGATATAAATTTTTTTCTTTACGGAAATTTATTCCATAAAAAGCAGATTAAATTCGGACTACGTTTTTCCTTGTTTATTCCATTAAAATATTTCAGCAGTATCAAAATAATATAAGATCCATGTAAGGTTTGTAGGTCAGTAATTTTTTAAACAAATTTACAATATGATAATACAATGATCATATTTCAATTATTTGATCATTTCAAAATACTTAATTTCGAAAAATATTAACAAGATACGGAATGTATAATATATAGTTAAGTGTTCTCGTTCTTCAGTTTTTGAATCATTGAATAAAAAGTCAGTAGTTTAGAACATTGATTGAGGAAATTCGGACTAAATGATTTTGCAAAGTTGATTAAACATCATCCTTAATACGGGTCTATGGAAACAAAAAGAAAAGTGGAAAATAAAATGTAAAACAAATGCGTTTAGTACTAATGACTCACTAATATTTTTTTAATAAAACTGAAAAGATTTATTTTATATAAAAAAAAATCTATATATATACTTTTGTGTAGAATCATTATTCTCATACTTGGGCGCCAGTGGAACGTCTTTGTTTACCTAGAAATCCAGAATGGGAAATTTACAGCGATGGGACTAATGAAGCTAAAGCTTACATTTACGGAGCAGAATACGAAACGGACGATCTAAGTGGCAATAGCTCAAACTTCATGATCACGATGTTCCATGTGCTGTATGCTTGGTTCGTAACAGATCCGTGGTTTAAAATGTCAACCTTCTGGTATGGTCTATAGATTATTCTTTTGTATATAAAGTTTATTCTTTTTTGCATTCCCACTGTTCTTAATTGGCATTTTGCCGTATCTAATGACATGCAAAAATCAATTCAAAAATTATTAAAGCGATGTTTCTTTAGATGCTCAGTCATTCAATGCTTAGTCATAAAAATAATAATAAGGCCGCTTTGTGCGAACGAGTCAAACTTGTTTCGGCTTCATGCATAATTTACAACACTATGTGACTACAAAGTATAATTTATATTTATAAATTAAGACATTATGCCAATAAACTACGAAATGCCTGCACAAGAGTAATTGCTTACATCATTGGTATTTGAACACTTGTGAGTTAATTTCCGTAAACTATTTTACCTAACAACTAATTATTGTGAAATAAATCAAAAACCTACTTTCATTTACGATAAACCACCCCGAAATAGCAAAAATGAGAGTAATGTGGTGGACACGCTTTGGCTGATTCAAGTCAGTGGGAGTTTGCATCAAAATATAAACTAGCAATGAAATAATATTGAATGATTACGCAATGAGTGAATAAATTTATTGGGAACATATTTAGGGTATACATAGAAATTGAGATTTGACAAATGTTGAATAAATAAAATGAGCCAATTCGTTTCTTGAATGCACGATTTTAATTTTGATGTATATAACTTTCCAGAACGGGGTAACCAAGAACGCGAATTGACTAATCAACGTCATGGCGGAAATTTTAGGACGAGTTCATTATGCATTGTTGGTAGATACCTTAGATCGGACATCATTGGTTGGTTGATAAATAATTTGACGCGATTTTAGTTTTGATGGAAAGAACTTTACAGAACTGGGTGCCCAAAAACGAGAGTTGACTAATTAACATCATGGTGGAAAGTGTAGGGCAAGTTAATAATCGGGCAGATACCTTAGATGACAACTTTGGTTTAAGATATGCAAATAAAGCGTACACATTTTTTAAACTACATACATTTTTAACCACGAAAGATTGTTAGTAAACCTTATACATTAATTTGTGAACCATGAACAAATTGTGATAACAATTCTACCTCTATATGAATAAATGATGTATGCATAGAACGGGGAAGTTGAATTGGGGGGGGGGGGATTGGTTGACAGTCTTTTATCTGAAATTCTTATTTGGGACAGTGATAAAAACTATAGTGAAATTTGAACTAAAGAACAAAATTTAGAAAAGAGTTAAGACACACTATACACCCACTCCCTGGCTTTAAATGAAATAAAAAAGTTGGTACTTTTTTCCAGTCATCTGCAACACAAAAATTTACGGCCATGTACACGTATACACAATGAATTTCAGTTTAGATTTCATCCCTGCCTGCTTCTCAAAATATCCAGTCATGCAGTTGCTTTTTGGTTTAAATTTTATAAAATAGGTTTTAAAAAATTATGTAAAAAAAAAAATTCGGACACAGTTCATACAAAAATGAACAAAGAAATCTGGTTCAACATATCAAGCATTG
The DNA here is from genome assembly GCA_016163765.1 of Magallana hongkongensis. Classification (NCBI taxonomy): domain Eukaryota; kingdom Metazoa; phylum Mollusca; class Bivalvia; order Ostreida; family Ostreidae; genus Magallana; species Magallana hongkongensis. The sequence continues at coordinate 54,124,594 of WFKH01010211.1, read as the reverse complement.
TATCTTATTAATGTGAATTAGTGTTAATTCCCTCGCTTGCACGGGATATCATCTAGTATTATAACAATATCACAAACAAAACATTTTTTAATTCAAAAATTCAATCATGCAAATAATTTTATCTTTTTATAAGATAAGACCCGAATAACTAACTTGATTCATATGACATTCATCCTTGAATTATATATGTGTCATTATATTGATACATTTATTGCACATACCTATGTCATTGTGATAAATTTAAATTGTTATATAAGAATGTTTTTTCCAGTCCTTTTTAATATTCATGAACGTGGGTTGTTCAAAAAGCTCGTATACATTTTATTTTGATTTTAAAAAGATGAGAAGGTAAATCAGGGCAGTTATATTTTAATAAAGACAATGATATTGAAAATAATAAAAAAAAAATATGTAAATTTTTTATTATTGTTATGCACATAAATACATAGCACACCCAAGCCGCGTGGGTCAGTCTGACGTTAAATAGTTTGACGATTCTGTAACGTCGCTATTTTTAAATTTCGCTTATTTTGCAACGTAATCCCCACCGCACTATTTTCGCTTTTCAAATCCCCTTAGCCGCGAATGAAACACACTGCAATGCCAATTACAGTCAATCCTAGATACAGATCCTTGAACTTGCTACTACACCTTTAAAACGAACCGTATCGTTCCGTGCAAGCAACGAACCGAACCAGTCACAAAACGAACCGTACCGTTCACAAAACGAACCGTACCGTTCACAAATCGAACCGTACCGTGCAAGAAACGTAACGTACCGTTCACAAAACGAACCGTACCGTGCAAAAAGCGTCCAATGTTATTTGAGCAAGACCCGCCCTAAAACGTCCAAAGGAGCGTAACATACCTTGCAATTGTAATAAGTGTGCAACGTTCATAAACGGCTTAATTGACCACTACCGCTCGATAAAGACGGACGGAGATTGTCGCTGATCAGATAAGTTCAATACTATGCTTGAATTTTTTAACTGGAATAAATAATGTATATTTTTTATCAACACCATTACAAAAAAAACTTGTTTAATAATAATGCGTAATACTATTTTGATTGTACCTATGAAATGTTTTAAACATTGTATACATACTGGACATCAACATTACGTGATTCTCTGAGAGAGAGAGGAAAGAGAGAGAGAGAGAAAGAGAGAGAGAGAGAGAGAGAGAGAGAGAGAGAGATGAACGTGTGTGTAATTATAATTAAACTACAGTTTTATCACGGAACTTAATTATTTCACTTCAACTAAGTTTGTCGATCATATGAGTGGGATTTTTTTTTTCAGGACTCCATGTATTACTCCTGTCAATCAATTTAAGTATAGCAGATCACGCCATGCGCCGGGTGCTACTTAGCTCCTCCTACAAAGCTTAAAGAACAGTCTCGAATGAAAAAAGTTTTAAATTTTTCTTAAATCCAAAATTGCATAATTAGGAGAAATGTTAGTCTGAAATTATTCAACAATTATTTCTCTTCGACTTCGTAATCTTAACTCACTGGCAATCAATGCCCCGTTTGGCTGCTATAAGTTTGAAAATAATCAAGATAGTAAATGCCTGCTTATCTAATTCAATATATAATTACAATTAACAGCACATTATAGCAGCAATTTCTTAAACATATGGCGTAATTCGCGGGGGTGTTAAGGAAGCATATGGAATCTGAGTTATGTGTAATTTCGTGAAATCACAAATCTTAGTTATTAGGTACATATTCAAATATTCAAGCAAAGAAACGTAGACCAAAAACAAATAAAAACTACTGGAAACAATTTTTATCACAAATTATATTGTATTACGTAGATTAACACATTGATGACGTCATGAGTTAAAGTTGAATATCGTGTAAATTTGATCGGAAAGCATTGTAAAC
>WFKH01010211.1:54092006-54115719 GCA_016163765.1 Magallana hongkongensis | reverse complement strand
AACCTTGTACCCTGTTTTGTTATTATGTTGTTTTCGGAAACAGTAAATCCAAACGTAACGATTGGTGTATTGTATTTAAGCGATCTATGGGAAACGTGTAATAACGTTAAGTATGATGGTACCTGCTCGCGCTTTTTCGCAAGATTCGTAGTGAGAAAACCAACATCATTTGAAGTCATTGTTCTTCTTAGTTATGAGACTGTTTCTTAAATTATATATACATTAAGTATCAAAAATTTCATTTTCTGGTGAAATATTAAAAAAAAACAAACAACTTGTGAATATGTTAAATAAAGCCTTAAGCATTTTGAAAATGGAGCAACGTTTTTATTAAGGATTAATAATTGTATTCCAAAATAACTGTAGAGAGAGAGAGAGAGATAACTATGGTCTAAAAGCGGACAGGATCATCAAGTATCTTAAGACGATATTACAGCACACAAGTGTTTCTTTGCATTGAACATTCTATATTTAGTTTCTATCTCATCTCAGTATATAGAATAATATTTTCAAAATTAAATACTTTAACAAGGATTCGTATAGTTTAATAGACATGAGAAATGGCATCGCATAGAAAATGCTATGAGATTTTAATACAATGCTATGAGATTTGTATGCTATACTATGAGAAATTGAAATGAAGGGCTTAATGATATGGTATGCTATGGTATGCTATGCTATGGTATGCTATGCTATGGTATGCTATGAAATTTGAACACAAACACCTCCACATACAGAATAGTTCTAAACATTCCGAAGTAAAATAAAAAAAAAAAACCAAAGTTTACCACTAACCTGCAATGTAAACATTTACTCTTTAAAATAAAATCAATTAACACCGAGATGAGGTAATGGTGTATGCTATGCTTTGGTATGCTATGACTAATGAGAATCTAATGATATGCTATTAGATTCAAATGCGATGGTATGAAATTTCTATGCTATGGTATGAGATTCAAATGCTATGTTATGCTATGGTGTGTGCTGTAAAAGGTATGTTTGAACTGACTATAAGCATTTTACTGAGTTTTGATCCAGAGTTGAGAAATGAAACGAAATATAAAATGACAACAATTTACTCATTTACCAGATCAGTACTTTGAAAACAAAACATTTCAAGAAAAGGAATATTGTTGTTCATTGCTTAATAAAAGGAAATCGTCCTCTGGTACCTTATGCATTAAAATTAGGTTCCTTTAAAAAATTTATCGGTGATTTTGTAATAAAAATATGCATACACGATGATACATACTCCATTTCATGGTAAAAATCATAATTTCTTAACTTAACAAATGTGTGATTGCCAGTTGTAGGCACTACTGTTTCCCTCCTACATTTCTATAAAATGCAATTAATGGTAATAAATTTACACGTGCCATTCTTGATAAGCATAACGATTTTATTTTACTCGCGGGATGATTATATTAACGCTACCTTTTCGTAAAACTGAAAATTATTTGACTAATTTTAAATCTATTCCTATACTAGACATAATTTGAGTTCAAACACTTATAAATCAAATATGCACATCCTAACGATAAGTAGAAATTAGAAAAAAAAATAATGTTTTAATGTGTTATTTGTTTAAATCATTTTATAGAGATAAACGATTAAACATATTGGTATTCCAAGAAAGTAAGGAGATTAACTTGTTCATACTAAAATCTAAAATTTTGATTTTTTTTGAGCGTGTGTTACATTAACAATTTAAAATAAAAGATTTTTAAACTTAATTAGACAATAGATTTTAAATCTACCGGCTGTTTTGAGAACATAAGTTTTCAAATTTTTTCCTCAGTTAGATAAACTTCCGTAATGGTTTGTATTAAAAAATTAAGACGCTTTCATGAGACAAAAACGTAAATCCCACCAACACTATTCTTTCAATCAGATATCTTATTCTTTTCTTAATCTCCCGGCAAATTAAATAATTACTAAACAATAGATGTTTGAACTTATCTTTACAGCTAAATGTGCATGTGATTGTTTTTTTTATTTTCCTGACATGGCATTACCATCTTTTTGATATCGAAAAAAGCAACGTCTGTCAAAAATGATAGGGAAATAGTTTAAGACCTGAAGGAGTACGGTTGGACTAATTGTGCTGGAACCCGCACATTAGACAAAAGTGTGCTATTTTAAGCTAACTGTGCTGTAATCCCACACAAAAGTGGAATGTGTGATGTTGGTCTAAAATTGTTGGATTTCAGCACGATGGTTTCCATTTTGTGAACAGAATTTCTTTGAACTGCCCGTGCTGGAACTTCCGCACGTTATTAAGTTGTTGTCTCGGAACTCCGAGACTTGGTTTACATTGAAATACCATGTACCGGGTTTTTTCACCAACTGTAGTACAACTTGTTGAACTTAAGTTTCGTTTTAGAGTTTTCATTCAGTGTTAACTTCAGCGAGTTTAACGAATTGAGTTTTCCCCTGAGTTTACCATATGGTTTTTAGTAACCTTTCCATTACAATTTACAATATAAATCAAATACAAGATACGTTCGAGAATGTTGGGTAGTATTTTAGTAAAAGGCCGATGTGCATCCTACCGGGATAACCAAAACCTCACGATAAAATCTTCAAGATTGAACTTTGATTGTGAAACTTGTATTGGAACTCTACAGTGTTCCAAACTGAAAAATTATTGCATGTATTCCCAACAACTTGAAAACAAGCTTGCTAACCGCTTTCCAGTACTTTCAGTACTTTGATTTGATTTGAGATGGTTCGAATATTATAATTTATTTTCTTAAATATTTCAAGTTAAAGTTAAAGAATGGGTTTGAGTTTGGAAAGTAGAAAAGTCGTATAGTTCAAGATCACAACTGAAATTTTTTTAAACATACTAAATGTCTTGAAAAAAAATTCATATTGACATGAAACTAATATTATAAAATTTATTCTTTACGGAAATTTATTCCATAAAAAGCAGATAAAATTCGGACTATTTTTTACCTTCTAAAATATTTCAGCAACATCAAAATAATATAAGATCCATGTAAGTTTCGAGTTCGTAATTTGTTTTTAACACATTTACAATATGATAATATAATTTACATATCTCAATTACTTGATCATTTCAAAATATTTAAATCCGAGAAATATCAACATGATATGAAATCTTATATAACACATATTTGAGTGTTCTCGTCCTTCAGTTATTGTTACATTGAATAAAAAGTCAATAGTTTAGACCATTGATAAAGGAAATTCGAAATAAAAATTTTTGCAAAGTTGCAAAGTTGATTAAACATCATCCTTAATACGTGTCTTTGAAAAAAAAAGAAAAGAAAAGTGGCGAATAAAAAGTAAAACAAATACGTTTAGTACTTATGACTCACTAACATTGTTTTTATTAACTTAATTTTTCCAAGATCAAAAGCAAATTTTTGTTTTGTAGGATATGTTGGAGAATCTCATTACACGCATACGGGGGCGGCAGTGGAACCTCTTTGTTTACCAAGAAATCCAGAATGGGGAATTTACAGCGATGGGACTAATGGACATAAAGCTTACATTTACGGAGCAGAATACGAAACGCATGATTTAAGTGGCAAGTGGCTTAAACTTCATGATCACGATGTACAATGTGCTGTATGCTTGGTTCGTAACAGATCCGTGGTAAAGATGTTTCCTGGTAATACGACATTATCATAAAGATATCTTAATATTATGTAAGGAATTACCCTTAATAAAAAATACATATCTTGTTTATTCTCAAAATGTCTGAGTATTCTATTGTCAAGGTTTTCTTGCTTATATATTTGATAAACTTAACTAACAGTTGTAGCTAGAAAAACCTGTGGCGAGGGCTGGAAATTAGAATATCACAGTTACCAAATGGCCGGGCACTATAATCACAATGCCGGGACAACATTCAAGTGTGTCGATAGTGACCCAGAGAGCTTACAAGGCGGTGGCAATTCTAATGGCAACGGATACCTGTTCTTTCTCGTAGAGGCAGTTTGTGGTTCACTGAAATGTCCGCCATATGTTAATGGAAGAGAAATTGTCTGTGTTGTCTGTTCATTAGAAAAATAAATAGCGACAATATGTGGTCATGTTTGCTATTCTTGTTATTTTATTGTCAAAGTGATATTTTATCTGTTTTTTAGGAAAACAAATTAGATTTGTTTACGAATGGAAAACTATCTAAGGAATGAAATCGCAAAATTTTAAATTTTATTCATAACTTACTTTTGTAAAATGCATGCGTCAATTGTGCAAACATTAAATAATGCACTTATTAATCATTAAGATGATGACATAATGTATATCCCGATCGAATGCATATGTTCTCCCAAAGATAAATCTTTGACTTCATTACAACTGACAAGTTCGAAGTGACCGTAATATACACTGACACTTTTCGGCACGTAATAGACAATGCAAGCATAAACGACCTCGTTGGGACCACACTGTAAACTGAATTTTAACAGGGTTATCATTTTTGCTGTTATAACTACCTGCCATTGTTTGAGTTGTAAAAAGTACATTTTCCAAATAAGTCATTCATCAGTTATTAATAAAGGTATACCTTTAACTCTTATATTTGCTAAAATACTGTAAAGCGGTTTAATTTGGATTAATATTGGTTCATTTTGATAGGTTTTTTTCGAGCACAAGTACATCTCTAATGATCGACAAAGTTAAAATCGTAGAAAAAAATATCATCATGAGAAAAGTGGAACAACTTTAATTTATATCTTTAATTTATAAATTGATACAAATGATACAGATGTCGCTTTTACAAATTACATTTCAATGGCACTTTAGTTTTTAGTTTTCTGTTACTTTTTTTTTCTTAGTATGGTACCCGGCATTGCTATTATGTCGTTGTTTTGGGGAGCAGTAAATCCAAAAGTAAGGATTGGTGGCTGGTACAAAGGAATCTATGGGCATCGTTAATTGATGTTGGAAGTATGGTGGCTGTCCTCGCCTCTCCGTTTGATTCTTTTATAGGAAATCTACACAATTTCATTAAACCTTAGCAGTGACTGTTATTCTTAGTTATGACACTGCTGGCTCTGCATAAAGTACATGTATCTGACATTTGTTTTAAAGATGAAATATCTCAAAAACATATAAATATGTAAAATAATTAGGCAATTTGATTACAATTTGTGTCAGAAAAGTTAATTACAACCACACTTGCCTTTCATGATTATTTTTTGATACACTCCCCTAACTGTTATTATATAATTTATGCATGTGATTAAATCGCCATATATCTTAAAGACCGGGGTTGACCTAGTTGAATATCCACACGGACGGCAATTAAGCATATAAGGAAGCAGGCCACACCTCCAAACTGATAACACTGCAGCGTGATCTATTTATAGATAGCTGCATACCAGAAGCACGTGCTGATCAGAGAACTACATAATCTTTAGGGTCATATAATAATGAAACGGTGTGCATATATAGTTCCTTTCCTTGATTTTCATTCTTCAAGTAATAAGCACCTATAAAAATGCATGTACTTCGAAATTGATCACTGCCAAAAAAAAATCCCTTTTGTCTTTTTTTTATATTAAGAGCTTTGTTAAAACTTCTATCATAGTGAGCATCATTTTTTCACATACATGTAATTATTTAGAAAAATACTTTAGATTAAAAAAAAACACCAATTCACTGGTCAGAATAACTCTTATCAACAACAATGTGGGTTAGGTGCAAGAGGCTAATGCACACAAGTCCGGATTCTGACTCAATGGGGAATCCCTCCTGCCAAATGTCAATAAATCAGCCTCCAAATCTGAAAATGTGAAAGAGGTTCCAGGGAGGTGTTTCAATAAGTAAATCTATATTTACCTGATGATTTTGTATATGGGTCTAATCTTTGATTATCATAAATATTTGACAAATTTATTCATATACAATTTATTAAATCAGATGTTAAGGTTACAAACTGTAATTCACTGTAGAACATTACAAGCTCAAGTTTCCTTTTGGTTTACCTCTGCCCTAATAAAATTCCCTCCAAAACATTCTTGTAATCCATATAGATAACGGAGGGTAAATTGGAACAAAGAGAAATAGTAAAGTTTTTCAACTTATAAAATGTGATTTAGAAGAATCAACTAGTGATCCAAGATAGTGCAATATGCTGGTGACACAGATGAAGACTGATGATTTACATGGGAGTTTGTTGAATGTTAATTGTGCATGATTTCGTCAGAACAGCAATAATTTAGGAATATCCCCATTGTTTATGCAGACCCAGCAGAAGCCGTCCGATATGATGGAAATCAAATTTTGAACTTCCAAACAGACATAATTATGATAATACTTCATTGAAGAATTTCGACAGTGTATACAGAGCTGTATTCTAGATCCAAAAGACATCAGTAGGAAAGTTGGATTTTTCACTAGAATCTGAGATCAGTGGCAAAGGATTGCTTTTATAATTTCTCAATGTGACGACCTATGTTCATAATTTAGTACTGCTAGAAACTGTGACCTGGGAGGCCCCATGCGTTAATAGATAAGGGAACTTGATACTGGCAGTGCGAAGCTGCAGCACTGACTCTCCATCGTTACACAAGTGTGTGTTCTTTCTCTTTGTTTATGATAACCATTGATAATGGAGTAATAAAATAATTATAAGGATCACTTTGTGTTATTCAGTTTTGAGGTAAGACAAGCTGTCCGCCATTTACTGTGCGTCTATAGCAATAAGCATTTCCGATAGAGATGTAAACAAAAGGCTGATTTCTCATCTGTCAATCAAATCTGAGGAAATTTGAATTTCTGGATCACTTCAAAATTTATAATGAGAATTTCTAAAGTAGTAATGCATCAATAATAATTATTTTACTATCTAGAGATGCCTTTCAGTTTACTTTAGTTGCATGACAAAATTTATTTTATAGTTTTTGCTGATTAAAGTGTAAATTCAGATTTTTCTTCTCTGAAGTGGAAGGTGGCAAGAAAATTGAAATTTCCTCCATTTTCCTAATTGGCTGCTATTTATACCCCAGACCCGGTCTTTAACAACAGCAAAGCTTTCCCGTCTTAAACTATAGCTGAGCGGCAATCTTGATCTATCTAATTTTATTGATGGTTTATAGTATTGGAAATTCTCATTTGAATGTAATACTGCTGAACACAGTCAGTCCAAAAAGAAGGCATGCAAGGTTTTAATCATGCACAAGAATTGTAACACATAGTTTATCGACGATTATAAGATATTGCTTCACATAACTGGTTTGCCGTTTCTGCAGATATCTAACACATCGGGAAGAAACAACCATCAGATTACGAGCAACCTCAGGAAGAAGGTGTTGCCAATCAGAGCACACGCCTTACATTCACATCAAACATATTCTGCAGTTGATAATTGTAGTAATACTCAAACTTGCTTATATTATTTCTTTTTATAAGATGCACCAGCTAACAAGGTTTGATGAACGTATGCGTAATAACAAGAACGCGTAATAACAACAAATTCTACTTTCTGTTTCTAATGAACATATCTTAATATCTAAGAGAGAAAACGATATATATTTGTGCTAATTCTGCCACCCAGAGTATACAAAGAGGTCCATTATTTTTAAGGATTTGCAATGAAATCAAAAATGAAGGGCATTACTGCTTATACACAAGCTGCAAAATCCATAAACCTACAAGGTTTGATGATCCTAAGGTTTTGGTATCAAAAATATGAAGATAAAGGGCTTTGAAAATGAAAAATCATGTTAGAAAGTAGATCATTGTGGCTAACTTAATATTGTCGGACTTTGCGTTCCAGAGATGCATCATCTGACAAAGTATTATGGTTTCAGGTCTCACCATAACCAAAATATCGATCTTAATCATTTTGAAAAAGAAAAGACGCACACTTCAAAGATAGATTAAGATTGCCTCCATTCAACTAATCGTCATGTTCAAAAATTCATCAACTAACGAGGTTTGTTGATCGTAGGCATTTAAAACATTTATGAAATGAAAAGCTACAAAATTGAAAATTTGGAAAATTCACCCCACCTGTTTGGTCAACCTATAATCATGTCCTGAGATGCAGTTGTGTCGATTTATGCCCTGTCGCAATACATATAAAAAAATGCACTTTAAATTTGATTAAAGTGGGTTAATTTTTTTTAAAATCATTGCACTTGGAAAAACGTTTTCAAAGTGCGTAATTTTTTCAAAGTGCGTTATAACGTATTTACAACATATTCTTCTCCAGGATCGGGCTAATGCTAAATATAATGGTAATTGCATTTCATGTTTTCAAAGTAATGCTAGTAATGTGTAATGCCATAAATTTAGCATTACATGTAATGGTAATATAATGAATTGCTTTCCAAAATCTAGTGTAATGCTGGCATTAAAAGGCATTATTTTGAACTACTGTTCATATTGATGTATATTCATTTTTAAAATTGTGATGAAATGAAGAACTGAAATGTGAAAACTGAAGTATTATTAAACAAATAGTTAAAAGAAGAAAAAAAATAATTCCTGAGATAAAATATTTTAGTTGTATAAACATTGTTTTAAACATTGATGATCATAAAGTGCAACACCAATCTTGTATAAATAATCAGATTTGAACCTGATAGAGAGCATGAATCTGTAGATTTTGTTAAAGTGTATTTCATGTATATTGAACATTTGCAAAAACTCTAGTTAACTTTACTTTTTTTAAACTTATAATAATATTATTAACTTTTCAAAAAGTAATGGTAATGTATTACTTTACTCATGTAATAATACTGTAATGCATTACTTCAAGAAAATTAAGTAATGGCAATGATAAGTTAATGCACTAATTCATGAAGTGGTAGTAATGTAATTCATTACTTTACAATGTAATTCGCCCCAGGCCTGTTCTTATCATTATGGGAGACTGTGGTGATTATCAACAACGTTGTTCTTAAAAAGATTTTTAGGAACCAATTTTTTTTTTATATCTTCTTGTTTAAGGCCATATCGAAACTTTAAATTAGATGGAATCTCTATGACCAAAGATAGTCTATGACAGTTAATACAAAATATGATTCTTAGAATATGACACACCTTAAAAGTTTATACGCACACTGCGCAGAGCAGCCATAGTCAATACATTACCTCATTGGGCTTTTAACTTAGAGGAGTTGAATATTGAAATTAAGATAGCATAATCAAATGAGCTAAATTTTATTAAGATATAGACATTGCACGGAAATTTTCCGAATGTTAGAAAATAAAATTATGAATCATTTTTTAATATTATAGACAATTTATAATTAAGGAATTAAACGCAGAGGCTTGACATAAATCAACACATTTTTTTTTTACTGAGCCAATCTCTGTTTTTCTAATAAACGGTGTAAAATATTTTGTCCGAACAAAGAATTAAACAAAACACAGCTTACGTAGAGCGAGTCTTATTATTTCTACTCTAGATACCGTGAACCAATCCTGTCGTAAGCACCATTGTAGCATTTTCCCGATTAAGGTCATTAAACCACAAATTTCAACCCATAAACGTTCCGGATACATCAATTTTGTATAAAAACACCACAAAGAACAAAGTTATAATTTTACACTAATGACTGCTTGAAAATAAAATGTTGTGCAAAGTTATACGCCCTTAAACTGTATTTGGCTTCTTCAAATGGATGATTTTATACTTGTTTGTTTCGTATCAACATATTGTATACCTATTAACTGGCTATGAGGACGATAGCAAGTTTATTGTCCCCGAGACAGCAACTATTTCACGAGGCGAAGCCGAGGGAAATATTCGTTGTCGAGGGGGACAACATACCTGCTATCGTCCGAATAGCCAGGAAATAGGTATTTTATTATACCAAAGGTAACTTGATTTGTCGGCGCTGCAGATTTTGTTGATGATAAACAAATTAGAGTTATCGGACTTTGAATTTAGCGTAGCGACTCGGATTACACAAGAGGTGTTCCGAGTTCAAAAACGAGGGAAATCGAATGCCGCCGGTGAATAGTTTCGTTGACTATTCACCATGGGCAGATTGCACGAAAACTATTTCACGGTTAGATAGAATAGCATGTTTATTCGTTGTAATTTTGCATTGAAAATATTCACCGAGGTATAATGAAAATTAATGAATTGTACTTGATATTTGGTATACAATCAACATCGGGTTTTCGTTTCTTTAGAAAGGGATAAAAACCATTACCTGATAATCTTTGCATTGTTCATCTATTCGGCTTCTTTCGGACACATAAATTACTTCTTTTAGGAAGTGTTTTATTTTATACCTCATTCGATTATTGTTGCAATGCAAACTTCACTTGTTACCTCGAGATATTGACATAAAAAAACAGTACCTAAAATAAAACGTAATTTATAGGCTATTGAAACAGTTTTACAACATTAATACAACTTAAGATAAAAAAAAATCAGCATAAAATCTTGATAGTACCTAAAAATAGGAACGTGGGCATAAAACGCAAATTTGGCTTAGTACAAATAAAATACCAGGTAAGTTGAATCGCTTCTCTCGAGTATCTCAACATTTTCCAGCATTTACATGACATCATTATCTATCATCTCTCACTATATTAACTTGTAAAAGAAGACCACATATGTATAATTTTTTTAAGCTAGTTATGATTACTAAGACAATTTTTATTATGGCATAGTTTGAAATTATCTTGCTAAATTTACTTTATATTTGTAAGCCATAAACTATTATTTAGTAAAGAAAATTCTAAATATTAAAATTTTTAAATTATTGTTAAAAGATTGCCATTACCACCCATTTCCTTTACGATGAGACGTGCTAACAAAATTTAAAAATAATCTAAAATGCATTACAATATTAAATATAGTATACATGTATGTATGAGGTCTATAAAAAACATAGTGGTGCACATGTTTAATTATTCAAACAGAGTAGAAAACTTTCATTAGATCGACTAAATAAAAAAATAATAAGAAGGTTTTACAACTCATTAAAATACTGTTTACATATTTTTTAAAAAATGTTGCCTCCTTGAAAACATACGTGTTATCTTATACTCATTTCATCTTTCTCCGGAGCATTATACTGAAATCTATCTAGGAAAAAATCTATCATGAAATCTAAGTAATTGAAAGACTCATTGGCACCACTTTCATGTCTGTATATGCTGTTTGATATGAGTAATAAAAGCCCTTCAGCAACAAATAAATTGCCACTCCAATATTGATGACCCTATTTTTTTAATGAAACATTGTGCTCAAAGAATAACCATTAGAGCTATTGTACTTTGCGACCTCTAATTTCCCTAATACATATGTAGTAATCCTCGTGCTCTTTAAATAAAGATTTAGAGGAAATAAGTCATATTTTACTTTGGATAATTAAAAATACCTGGACATTCCTTCTCATCTTGTATGATTAAAAGTAACTGAAATAAAACATGCATAAGTTTATAAGTTTCATGCTTAACGTTAGATAAACCAATGTGTGAATGATACGATAAAATTACCAAAGAAAAATGTATACAATTCCTTCAAACATTCTAGTGATCGATAAATTTCGCATTATATATTTTTGCTTTGATTTCTGTTCAAATTCACCCTGCACATGTAACATCAACACTACGATTTCAAAACATTTCATCCTTATTTTCTCTCCTAATCGTGTATCTACTAAACAATACATGTTAAAAAAAACTTATATTTATCTTTCTGGTAATCTGACCTAACACTTACTATGAAAAGAAATGTAAATGCAACAATTTTGAGTTTCTTTTTACATAACGTTTGAGTTTTATTTTAGTTCCGCTGTTTGATAGTTTAGATGATACCTTACAATAGTTTATAATAACTGACAATATTTTATATTGTAGGGAAACCATACATGCTATCACACTTGTTTGTTATGTTATTTTGGTAATTAAAGACTGCATTAGACTAGTAATTATGTACAAAAAGCGGAACAACTAAAAAAGGAATATACTTTTTGAAAATTCAATGCATATACATCCAGTGATAAAATTAAACACAATGTAATCTTAATGTTATTCTTTTTGTCAATCTGTAGAAAAATATGTATGAAACATGTGAATATTGCATAGTTAATTCCAAATAACTAACTTCACATATATCAGCAGGCGTATATAACTTCAATTCCTTGAGCATTCTGATTATTTTTGGATAGATATGTCCATTTGTACACACAATTTACGAATTAAAAGATTGGGACAATATGCACTTCTGTGACCGATAGATTTTACATATTTTAATTCAGACAATGTGAAAAACCTCTATCTGGGTTTTTTTATTGTCTAGTTCAGTAGATACATGTTTCATTTAAATGAAAAAAAAATCAGTAAATGTGAATTTTATTTTAAATGGAAAACCTGAAATCAACCATTAATTAATGTTCATCACAAGTATGTTCTGCGATTTCAATTTAGTTAAAAACAATTTACGGACGTACACATAGTTCTTAATCTCGGTAAGTTAGAAATATCATTTATAGTTAAATATAATTGTTAAATCTTTAGTCTGTAATTGCTGCATTTTAACAGCTAAGACCTAATATTAAAGTATAAACTACAAAAGACAAACTTATTCCAAACATTGTAACCCGTACCTTTTACATTATGAAGTCTATCGTTTGTTAAAAATGAAAACTAGAAACATTCAGATTATGATCAACCAAAAGAACTCCGCTCGAGATAAGACAAAAATAATTTTGTAGTGAAAACCAGCTTTTTTACGAATATTTTTTTGCGTTTTTCTAATGATGCAATGATTTTCAGTGCGAGTTTTGTGCGATAATAATAAACACATTTAATGGCACCTGTCCTTTTTCTGTACAAAAACTTCTAGGTAGTGATCTTCTCCAATCAGAGGGTTTTTTCATGCTTTTTTGGAAGGGGTTGGAGGTAATAAAATAAAAAAAACATTACACATATGATTTTTCGGAAAAATAATTGTGCAAAAGAATTCTAGTACAGGAATTAATAAATACCTACCGCCTTATTCTTCTTTAATAAATACAATTCACGAAATGGTCCTACTTTACGTAAATTGGAGTAAGGTATCGATATAAGTAGGGACAAGTTTCATTTTATAACAAGTGTCAGTGCCCTACCTCTTAGGATTAGGATTACTATCGGCGATAGGGAAGGGTGACTCTCAAGTTATAAAAAGACATATACACAACATGTCAAATATGAGATATCATACAATTTATTGGATTTAAAATTATTTTTCTTATTGTCTTATTGTCCCTGCGATTTCCTTACGCCGTCCATTAAGTGGTTGCCGTCGTCTTCAACTTGCCTATTGCATTCTACTCAAAAATAAGTGATTTTGTATTTTTCAGTTAATATTTATATAAATTATAAAAATATTAGTTTTATTCTATGAATATTGTATCCTTCAGAGTCCACTCAGGTCGTGGCATGCATTGCACGTGCACTACCACTTCATTACGTATTCATAGTAGCCGCATGGCATCCAGAAAATATCCATGAGGAAATTGTGGAGATTGTACGGCGACTTCTGTATTCTTGCACGGTGTTAAACTGATCTCACGCAGCAACTGTAGGAAGAATTTGTATCAAGCGTTGCACCATCTTTCTTCAAAATCAATCTAGTACAATGATTGATTTGCTGAGTTTAATTACGCCTAATATAAACACTAAGATATCAAATTAGACGTGATGTAATGCAGGAGAAGGAATAATGGTGGTTTAGTGTTGAAAATGGAATGTTAACTGACAAGAGACTTGTTCCTACATGTATATAGTTTGATAATGTTGAAAGGTTTATTAATTGCAAACATCTGACTACATGTTTTGAACACAAATTTTATTTGTTTCAGACCATTTGGAATACAATATTCATTAATCATACATTACCCGAACCAACTACCAAATTTTTTAATTATTTATTTTCTCATGGTGTCAATTCAATGTACAGAACCATTAAAATGATCAGGGCATAAAACTAACTGGTTTTTAGAAGAGCCATTTTCAGCCATGAATGCTGCCTAATAGTCCCTAACTGTTACCCTGGATATTGTATTACAAATTTAGTATACCCTTAAATACATCATATTTTATAACCAACCTCTAGGAAGCACTATATTATTTGGTGTTCAAGTTTTAAATAGTTGTGTGTTTCTGCGCAGCTATAATCTTATTTAACCAAACGCCTATTTTACGCAACGCTTTATAGATTTTCCCAAGAACAAAACGTCTGGTTTAAGTATAACAAGAATAGATATGGGTTACCCAATATCCAAGATATTCGACTTTTAAAGTACATAAATTTTCACTGTGCTAAGCCGATCTCTAAGTTCAAATTACTGAACTAGTGTATAAAGTTCTTCATGTCCATAGCAAATACTACCACCAGTCTTGCGTCACTAGCAAACATTGCACACAGCTGTGCTTAAACACGAGCGCGATCAGGTATATGGTGCAGATGTTGCATAATCATTCCGTCATTAAAAAGACAAGAAAAGAAAAACACCCACTTTTACACAATAAATAATAAAAAGAGACTGTTTGATAACTAACAAACAATACTCATGAAAGTAATACAATATTGTTATAAAATAAGCAATATTCATTACTAAAAAAATTGTCAATAGCAGAATGACCTATATTTTCTTGAATAAGATTGAGGAGGCAGCTAGCGTAGGAAGCTAGATGCTTCTCATTTAGATTTCTTGTGGAAAAGCGAAAAAGGTAGAATGTGTAAGGAAAATGAATGGCATTGGTGTTTGTATGCATTTTTAAATACATTTTTAAAAACTTCTAGCATTTTACAAAATATTTTTTCCTTACGTATTAAGTAGAGAATAGTCATATCAGTATTTGGAATCATCTAATTTAAAACAAAATACTAGTATGAATTCCCTATTAAATGGGTTACAGCTGTATTATGATGCTATATCTGATTATTTTTATTATTCAATAAATATTGTTCTTTTTTGTGGCTGTCTTTCAATAAATCATACTTAGTACGAGGACAAGCAAGCAAAGAAAATAATGGGTTTTACTTGACGCCAAACTTCTTCCCAGGGAAAAAATATGAAGTCGGTGTAATTCATCAGAGTTGCTGGGGTTTTTTTTTTTCACACCATTAAATTGTGTTAAGTTTGCTGTATTTAAACAGTTTTGTTGTGATATGAAAACTCTCAAACGTTTACATCATACTTTTTCATGGCTTACATATGCAGCTCATGATATAAGTAATGCACTTATAGTTTTAAGTAAAACACAACAATTCCAAAGCTTGTTCATCCCTAGTAAAGAATCTCTAACTTTTTCCACACAAATAGACACCGCATACATGTGCATGTGTTATGGATTTTTATTTATATTAGGATTTTATGCTGTTACCACTATGTCATCAAAAATGGTTTACACAAATAATAATTTTGATTGTATTGCCACATGCACGGGGCACAAAGGTTTGAAATGATATTAATCTTCAATTTTATATAATACATGTTTAACACAATCCTTTCCTCTTGGTATGTTTTATATCTACATTTGACAGATTTTGAAATAAGAACTTCATTTTGGAAATACATTTTTTATAAAATTCCGTTATCTATTTTTCTGATAACAGTATAGACAAAACTTAATATTTATAACTGTAACATCTCGATTTCATTGCATTTCGCAATGCATGTAAAAGGTTTGTATAAAATGATCGTTGAGTCAACTTCCGCCAGGTATGGGCTAACCGGTTGGGATCAAATGAGACAAAAATATCTCTAGCAGCCGCCATATTCAATAAATGAGGATAAGGTAATTAAAAAACACTTTTCTGTTTCAAATTATATTTTGTTGTATTAGTACTTGTACAAACTCCGAGCACACTCCAAAAATAATCTTGGAACTTTAAAAATATTTCTTTGTGGGAACCCCAAAGCTTACAACCGTAATTCAAAATGCATAATGCTAACAATAGATCAAACCTGAATTGATTATTGATGAATGAAAGTCTAAAATCGACAATTGTAGTACTGGCGACATTATACAGGGTAAGTTGATTTTTCAAAACTTTTCAACCTATTTCATTTCATGATATAATAACACGTAATTTCTTATAAGATTAACTTAACTAATAGAGGTGTGGTTATACGTGTTTTTTGTTGTTTTTTTTTTTGTTGTTTTTTTTTTTATTTTGCAATTACTAAATTCAATATACTGATATTTTAAAGATTTCGACTTTTTTGCATATACTTATTTGTCAACTTAATGAAAATCTTGTCACCATTTTTCGGTCTTAGGACTATTTATTTTAAATAAGGTTTTATATGTAAATCAGGTTTTGCCCTTCAAAATGACTTATTTATCTGCTCTGCAAATATTTATGAAAATAAATAGAAAGATTATTTTTGACCTTAAATAAGGATTGGTCTAGAAAACTAATTAAAACATTTATGATATTGTTATTAATTGCTAATTATTTGTAAGATAAGAAATTAAATTCTAATTTTTTTATGATATTTGTTTTACAATTTCAGTTTAAGTATCCGTTCATTATTTTTTATGTTTATAAAATTCGTTAGCTGTAAAAAGAATAATATGCCAGACTTTGACAATCTCCGTATAAAGTTTTGCCTTTCTCTCAATCCATTAAAGTCCTCATAACGTTATCAAACATGATATTATCATCGGGCAATGACACAGACACAGGGTAACTCAAACCTTATGTAATTTATAAGTGACGAAAATGTACATACATATCAGTGTGACGTAACTTCAATAGTCAACAAATCATAATAATCTGAAATAATTTACATTCAAATTTTAAGTAGGATGAATAATTGATTTTTTTAAAGCAGACGGAAGAAATTCAATTATTATTAATAGGTGATCATCTGTCTTTTTGTAATCTAAGGAGGATACATTCCAAGAAATATCGATCACAAAACCAAAAGGCTGTAATGTTGTGGATTTTTGGCATAATAATTGGAATCTTAGAACTGTTTTTCTTGGTCATCTTTGCATTTGTATGTAATATTCACGTTGCTGTACTAACGAAAATACTATTTAACTTTGGTACACTTTTTAAAGCGAAACAAACAGTAGAATATGTATATTTTAAGATAATATGATTTAATAATTACTCTGTTTTAAAAACATAAATACAATTTATTCATTTAAATTAACATTCAAAACAGATTTTTTTTATTCTTGGGTAAACATGTTTACAAATCAAGGTGACTTAAAATTAAGAATATTAAAATATGATATCTTTTGGCCAAGTATTGTTGCCAAAGCTTTATATTAAATATATATAAATTGCTCATAACACCAACCGGTTTGACCCTCCCATTTTGTTTTTATTTTTGCGTGTAAAAGTGTCCTTATAGGTCACATCATATTTGACCCCAGCCGACGTTCTGATTTGATTGAGCCAAACAAAAAAAACCCACATTAAACAAAAAACAAAACAGAATAAAAAAAATAAGTAAAAACAATTCACGTATGCGTTCAAAGAACAGGTGAAAACTATTTGGGTTTTTGTTTTCAAAACAATACTTACATGTATTGTGAAAAATTCGTTCATTTGAAAAGACAACATTGAGTTGCGTGTATTGCATTATTGCACGGAAAATCTACCCACGATAAGTTTATTTTTATAGATATTTGAAAAAGCAAACAAGCCTCTACTTTATGGATATATTGAAAAAATTAAGCCATGTTGATGATCATAGGTTAACATTAAAACTATTCATTGTTAATTTATTCAGATGTTCTCATTTAGGTTCTTCGAAAATGAAGGCAACATACATGGCATTCTTCTGTTTTATCAGTGTGATTGGTGTATTCATCTTGGGATACTTTGTATTGTCCGAAGAAACAATTCACCGTTACGTTCACCCATTTATAAAGAAAATAACAGCAAGTGAAACACAGACCCCTGCATCTGTTGGAAAAATATATTCCTTGAAAAACAAAAGCTTGATAATTTTATGGTACAATATTCCATTTTATTTAAAGTCCTCAGCAACACATTTCAGAGCAAGCAAATGTAGTAATGTAGAATCTACCAGTATATTATCAACAGATAACTCTGATCTAAGTAAAAGTAGTGCTGTTGTATTTACACATTTTAATCTGCCAAAAATTCCTCCTAAGAAAATTATATCTCAAATTTGGATTTTCAACGCTATGGAAAACAAGGCTTTTACACATAGGCCAAGTTCTGCCTGGGACAATAAATTTCAGTGGACCATGTCTTATCATAGGGATGCTGACGTTTCAAGGCCATATGGTAAAATTAAAAGATTGGACAGAAGTATAGAGAGAAATTTTTCTGAATTTTCTCGACGGAAAACAAAATTTGGTGTTTGGATGTCTGGTCACTGTCCTGTTCCATCTCGTCGAAGAGAATACATCGAAAAATTGCAGAAGTACATAGAAATTGACACGTTTGGATCATGTGGAAAGAAGAAGTGTGGGGTTCGAACTCCTGCTATGAATGAGTGTTTGAAGAATTTCTCCAGGGATTATAAGTTTTATTTCTCCTTCGAGAATAATATTTGTAGAGATTACTCCACAGAAAAAGTATTTAACTTATATGAATACAATATGAGCATCATACCGGTTGTAAATTGTTCACCTCAAGCAAGTGAATATTTACCAAAGGGAACCTTCATAAACGCGTTAAATTATAATTCTCCAGAAACACTGGCAAAAAAGCTGAAAGAAGTTGGATCTAGTGAAAAATTATATACTCAATATCTGAAAGAAAAAGATAAGTATGGTTCTCTAAATGCATTTGAAACATTTCAAGAAGCAATGTGTACAGCTTGCATAAAGCTAGATCAACTTAATGGAAAAAAAATACTAGCGAAACGGAAAGTGATGGACATGTTTAAAGTTGATTGTTAACTAATTGTTTACTATTTCGGTGAATATTTAGGTAGCGAGTTACCTACAACCTTATGTACGGAATTTATCTTCAGAATGTTCTCGTTTTTTTCAGCATTTAAGTAATTTTGTACAGAACAGGAGAGATCTGTGGGTTTTTTTAAATACTAAATTAATCAATAAAACTAATAGAGACTCGAATTGTTTTAATGCATTTGTGAATCAAATTGGGTGTTAAACTATTTTTATCAATCACTATGTACACAATATCAATAATAATAAAAATACAAAGAAACGGGGTTGAAAAAAGCGGGAAATACTTATAGTATATTCATAATATTAATGTCTTAACAGTGGGAATTCGAAATACTGGTATATCCTGGGAATTACTGGTAATTCCCGGTAAATGCCTATAAATAAAATGCAACAATATGCTTCAAAATTTTAATCATGTATGTCGGATATAGACAGTAGTACTCATTGTTAGCTATGATAGTTAATCATTGTCTTTATTTTCGTTAGTTTAGATGGTATTTGGCTAACCAGTAATTCATTAGGCATCTATTTGAACATAATCAAACGTAGATTAAGATGACCTCCATTTGTGTCAACTTATCTTCAGTTTCTAAATTTCATCAACTGACGAAGTTTGGTGAATCTAGGCATTTAAAACAATTTGGAAATGAAAATGTAAACCAAATTCAAAAAGTGGGTTAATTTACACTTCTTGTTGGGAAAACATATCCTTAGACCGTAAGATGCATTATCTAACATGATATATTAATTTTTGCCCTTAAGAGTGGTGAATGATCAACGTTTTAACTTAATGTCATTTTAGGTCAAACTTTAAGTGACCATGAGATCACGCCATTATCCTAGGAGGATTTTTTGAACAATTTCGTATCCACTATATATTTTCTTCCTTATGTGTAAAAATGATTAATAACTACCCGGTTCTTCTTGAGAAGAACATTTTTTTTATAAACCACGATGGAATGTATTGATTATATTTCAATTTGTATCTCTTTTTGTTTAAAAGCCACATTCCTACGATGACCACCTTATGCCAGAGACTCTTAGCATACAATTATAATTGTATATTCATTTTGTTCCTTTCCTTCTGTAAAAACAAAAGTTGCTTTGATCAACTATCAAATCATCAGGTTTTTATTTTTTCTCTGTGCCAATATATTTTTGTACTTTTTATAGATTTACGTTGTAATGATTGTCAGTATTTGTAATTTTTTTAATAGTAAATATTTTTAAACCTAAGTTTATGTATTGCTATGAACTTTAGTATTGTCAAACTATTCTTGAAATCTTCAAGACACTCTGCCTTCATTGTTTGTAAGAAAGCTGTATTGTCAACAGATTACTCATTGGATACTGTGGAATCATCATTGTTCGTGAGGGACCAATGTTCGTGGCTTTTGTGCGTATCCCTAGCCCACAAATTTACATCCGCACGAACGTATATACAATCATTTGTTTAATATTTGTTAAAATTATCCCGATATCACTACCAACGAAATTACGTTCCCACGAACCAGGAAAATTTTGACTACCCACCAACATTGACCCCCACGAACAAAAATGATTCCACAGATTATCTTAAAAAATTAAGGTTTGTTTATTTTAGCCATAATCTATTATTAATTAATAAAAAAATACAAATATTTAAACTATTAATTAAAATAGTTTCTTATATTTTTATACAGAGCTATTTTTCTCGACAAATTACAATATTTCAAAAATGAGAACGACCTTACAGCCCTCTTACTGTTGGTCGGATATATTGTTAACATTCAAAGGCATGAATAAACATCGTTCTTATAACACTAGAAATCTATGAAAAAAAGATATTGAAATATTATTTAATATTTTCACTATTATAAGAAATGATGTTTCAACAAAAAATACTTATGGCAAAACCGAGAATATATTCGAGATATCTTTTGTTCTGTTACCCCTAAAATATTTTTAGTAATTTTTTTTTAAAAAGGGGATTTTTTAAAAACTTTCTAGTAAATGTTTGCCACTAGTTTAAAAATTATGTGATTGGCGTCGTTGTTCTGGAAGTGAAAATAGCAATAAATAGGTTTATAAATTAAAACAATAACAATTTCATTCCCATCAGTTGAATTTTTTTGCAAATATTATCCTTAATTCATCCTAAATACATGTATTTGTTAAAAGAAAAAAATAAATAATGAAAATCATTTTTAAATTAATATATCGGCACACATTTTCATAGTCTATTCAGCTTGAAAAGGTACAAAGTGATAATATCTTAACAATATTGTTTTATATGTTGAATGATCTCATTACATTCATACTGTTGATATGAAAATGAAATTCATTGGCAAACCTCTGCAAGCCTATTGCGATGATAAAAAAAAATATTTAATGCATTTCCTTGTGTTTATTCTTTGAAAGTATTCTTTAAATTTGGAAAATGACCTTAACTAACATTTCAATCATAATCACGTAGCAACCATATCATATTTAAAGTTCAAAGCATTACTTTTTAGCCTATATAGTTTTTGGATGAGATGAAATAAATATAGACTTTGAAGAAACATTGATGTTCTAAAGTCTAATCAGAAAATGTACCGTTGATGACGCAAATAAAAAATCGAAATCTGATAAAAAATTTGTTCGCGACTTTGTATCATTTTAAAAACATATTGAAGGCATTTGGCTTTTGTATTTTATGATAAATATTATATTAGTTCTGTACTCGATCCATCTTGGGACGAAAGGAATCAATTCAAAGCAATTGAGAATATTGAAGAACTATCGCATTGCTAAATAACGTCACAGTATGTTATCTCAAGTGCGGAGTTTGCACTGGTGTCAATGATCGTATACTCTAAAAAAATGTGTATAATAATGGATAACAATCTAGTAATGTATGTGCTATGATCTTTCTAATAAAACAGCTGTTACATATTTCTGACTGGGACATGTAACCTATAACATCACGGGTAAAAACGCTCAGATACAAAATATGCTTGTTTATCAACTATAATTTGTACCTTTATTTCATTAGATGTATTTTCAATTTATTAAGAAATTGACATAAGTTTTAAAGAGATGTCGATTAAGGTAACGCGTTTTCTTTTGAATGTTGACATCACGCTAGCAAAACAAATGATAAGATAAACAAGAATAAAACAATTGTTTTGTAGCATCGTACGCGATTCGTCTGTAAGTTAAAATGGCATTCAAGACTCAACCTAAATACTTTTTGCAATTTTTATTAACTCACTTAACTGTATATGCTGATGACTTTTTCATGCGATTGAATTGTAATGCGTTTGCAATTTATATTCATTTAATCATGTATACATGTACATATGTTTCATTTTTTAAATTCAATTTCAGAGGTTTACATTCTTATTACATTCTTATGCTTATCAAATGACAAATATTAAGTGAAAATAAAAAAAAGATAGTACGTGGAATTCTTCCATAATCATCAAAATAAAACAAACTTAATGAAAAAATATATTAGATTAAACAATTAAGAGTGTTTTATAAGTAACATTAACTTTTCTTCAAATCAGTTTATGGACACTGGACGGTCAACATATGAACCATCAGCTCTGCCTTAAACTTATAATGTTTTGGTCATAAATTTTAACTAGGAATTTATGAAATTCCAAATTTTAGCTGTGAAATTTGAATATTTTCTTTAATATTTATACAGAGCTCCTCATCTAAAGGAGACAAGCTTAAAATTGCCACAACCATTAGCCCTCTAAATGCAAAAAGTAAAATTAATAACATAAGATTAACCACTTGAACTAATTTAATGTGTCTTTTCTCTGCAATGATATGCAAAATCATTTTTAACACTGTTCTCATCTACAATATACTTTTATTTTCAAATTATACATAATGTATGTTTGATTCATAAAAAATAGATTTTTTTAAACAAAAATGATTAATAAAATGTTATACTTAGATATCAAATATCATTTTAATGTTATGTTCAATATGATATCGCGACAGTTCATCATGCAATAACAGTACAAAAGTGTATATAAATATTAGGAATTCACGTTTTTCGTGTGATCTTTTAACATACCGTCTGAAATTGCTTTTATTGAGGTAAAACTAAAAAAAATAATTCTGATATTTAACACTGATAATCACTTAGGAAGTTAAAAAAATTGGAACTCACGAAATTAAAAACTGCTTAATTACAATTCCCTTAGTTGAAAATTGGGTTGTTTATTTATGTTCCAAAGGTGATGGAATTCTTACTGTTTCTGATGATCGTTGCTGTTGCACAAGCCGTGGAAAAAACCGGAAGTTGTAAAGATATGTTACAGGGTTATCTGACAGGACAACTGTCGTCAGCTCTAGGAGCGTACCAAGTAGAAGCTTTGAGGCGGGAATTCAAAAGTTTTACTGACGTCATCGAAAAATCCATAAAGGAGTTTAAAGAAAACGTTGAGACAAAGCTAGGAGACATTAAAAGTATGCTTAGAAATGTTGTAAATATAGTATGAAGAAAGATTATTTCAAAGTCATTTTACTAAAATTCTTTTTTCAGACACATCTGTTGAGTCACGTTATGTCCGCCGTCACGTTATGTCCGCCGTCACGATATGTCCGCCACTTTTTTAAAAAATCGTCACGTTATGTCCGCCATTACGAAATGTCCGCCACTTTTTTGAAAAAATCGTCACGTTATGTCCGCTATCACGAAATGTCCGCCACTTTTTTTAAAAATTCGTCACATTATGTCCGCCACCCTATAAATTTCATCATATTTACTTTTTAATTGCCATTTAAAGTTCAATGTTACGAAATATTCGTCTATCTTAAACAAAATTACCCATTATGTCCGCCGTCACTGAACATATTCGCCAATAATTTTAATCAA
>WFKH01010211.1:54055731-54073614 GCA_016163765.1 Magallana hongkongensis | reverse complement strand
TTTTTTAAATTAACTGCGAAATGACATGAATACTGACATATACTACATAGGTTTGTATAAGGACCGGGTCTTTCTGACGTAACAATCAAAGGGAGATAAGTCGCATAATTCGATGTTTCTTTTCCTGATCGAGTGATTGTTATCGACTGTACTGTCGCTTTTTTGCATAAAATACCCCAAAACAATTACAATTTTTTAAAAGTGCCTTATTACACCTTGAAATATTTACTGAAATTACCAGAAAATTACTTGATCATGGTAGATAGCTAGATGCACGAGAAGTATTTAAGACAAATAGGCAAACAAAATATGCATTTTGGATAAGAAATTGTAATATAAAAAAAATATCATTAATAAGTAAATATGAACAAAAACCCCAGGTGGATTCGAACTCATGATCAGCGGTTCACAAGCCCCATACTTTAATCACTCAGCTATGAGGATTTTTAACCTAATCTATTGATACAAGCAATTTAACAAAACATTTATATCGCCATATCGTGACGTTGTGTCTTAAAAAGTATGTCTTGAGAAAGTGAGGTACCTTAAAAAGGTTCTTATGAACACATTTCCTTATATAACTCAATATACTCAAGGAACAGTTTTATCATCTGACTTTTAAAGAGATTGGTTATTCGAGTTATTAGAGATCATTATTCTGAATATCATAATTATTATAACTTTAATAGTATGTGGTTAAAACTTACTTTCTATTGATTAAGAAAATTGTAGGTTTTTCAATATCTTTTTTTAGTATATGCATTAGATATAAACATTTTATCATTTATCATTGTAGCTAGGAAAACGTGTGATGAGGACTGGAAGCTAGAATATCATGGCTATCTTATGGCGGGATACTATAATCACAATGCAGGGACAACATACAAGTGTGTCGATAGTGACCCAGAGACCTTACGAGGCGGTCATACTAACAACAACGGTTACTTGTTTTTATTTGTGGAGGGAAGATGCGGCTCCTTAAAGTGTCCACCTTATGTTGAGGGAAGAGAGATTGATTGTGCTGTTTGTTCCCTAGAAAAATAAGTACCGTCAAATTATATGCTTTTATGTTTGTTTTTCTTGTTGTCCTGTTGTCAAAGTGACCATTAATTCTTGTTTTTGAAGGAATACTTTTACAATGCGTACGAAATAGAAAAAAATTCAGGAATGAGTTAAAAAAGAAATACCAAAATTATTGAGGCAGATACAAAGAACTTGTTAGATTCTCTTTTTTGTCTTGAGATTAACAGTTCAATCAACAAAATATGATAATATTAATTTGATTCGTTAATACACAACACTAACCTTTTATGCAATTATAGCAATGAATATTTTAGACATAACTCTAAATATAACATACATATAAAATAGAGTGCATACATAATACTACCAATGTTTAATCATTTACTTTATTAGAGCTGACAAGTTCGTAGTCATCATGATATACATTGACCCTCTTTGACATTGATATATGTGTCACGTGATAGGCAGTGCAATCAAAGAGACAGTATATATTTGTAGAGTAGAATTATTCTTATAGGAAAGGTGACACAAAATCATTTTCTTCTAAATACATTTTCTTTTAAAAAAAAATCAGTATATAAAACTTTTCCCACTTGACTAGTATCAGATAAGTACACACAGCTCAACTGAGTGTACTGAAAATCCCAGCTGCAGCCGATCTCCGAGTTTTGCCGATCTTTAATGAGATAAGAAACCCCTGTGTGTTATTCGTCAAATATGACCTAGTCAGCAATCGGCTACTTAGTAAACAAAGCAATGGACGAGGATTTTTTTTTTTTACAGAGGATACTGTATTTGTGTTGCAAAACATGATTTTGAGCCTTCAATTTGAAATAAAGCATCATCAGATTAAAGTGAATTTATTA
This sequence comes from Magallana hongkongensis, assembly GCA_016163765.1. Taxonomy (NCBI): domain Eukaryota; kingdom Metazoa; phylum Mollusca; class Bivalvia; order Ostreida; family Ostreidae; genus Magallana; species Magallana hongkongensis. Next base: position 54,071,725 of record WFKH01010211.1, on the reverse strand, counting down.
AAAGCATATTTTATTGAAAAGCCTAGCTATATGAACACTATATATGTAGTATCATGGGTTAAAAGAGTTAGGGAGAAATTTTGTGTACATAAGATACCGGTAATATAAAATTATCAAAATAATAAGTAATTAAATTAAACTGAATCTGAAAATTCTGTGATTGATAATAGCAAATAATCATCCTGTCAGCCAGACAGGCAACAACATTATTATAGATTCTCAATACCAGTTAACTCAGTAAAGATAAAAATGTGTTTGAAAATGCACAGTTGCCCACCTCAGCTGGGATCCATATTGATCCAATCTTGCTGATCCAAAAGTTTGATTTAAATAATGTTGATATGGATCTAAATAATTTTTTTTAAATTCAACTTTGAGCAGGATGAGTTAGATTTTTATTATACATGTATCACATATATATTTCTTTGTGTACTATTTGCAACAATATGTGTTGCTTTAAAAAAATATTTATTCATTGTCCATCTGAATCTAATGTAAGTATATAAGAAGTCATCAGTGTGCATAACAGCTCGCTTTGGGGGGTTTTAAAGTGTGTTCAACACTGAATAAATTATAGACAACTCAGAAGTACTACTTAAAATGAAATGATCTTCATAAATTATTAAAGAAAAGATTAAATTTCATTTTGATATTAAACAAATTCAAGGAGTCTGAGATTAATACATTAATTTTCTAAAATCTGAATACTATGTAGAAAAATATTATTTCAGCCTTAATTGATTATGAAGATCGATTGTTCTTTTAATTAAATTTCAGTCACAAATTAAAGTCCTTGTAAAAATTAAAATGGTGTGGTATTATATTAAGACAGATGATGAATGCAAAGAATGTTTCATAGCAACTGATAGTTTTCCATAAAGTAAACAGAAAAACAACAATGATAAAATACCACGCTCAAAAATGAAATCAAAAGATGTTTGAGTAGTAAATATTAAGATAAGTTAGACCTCTGAATTTATGGACCTCAAGAATTTTACAAACATATTTGCTCACATGTACTAGTATTTCTGGTAATTCCTCTTAAATCCAATACTTTTATAAGTCCAATAAACTTAATTAGGGTTTAGGATCCGGTTACATATCAAGTCATAAATGCTAAGTCTCTATACATTATCACTTACTGTGTGTTGACAAAACAAAATCTTTTCTTTGGCAATAATGATTTCATATTTTTGATGAGCTTTTACATTTGGGAAATCAAAAATCTGACACATTTATTCCAACATGAAGTCCAACATAGGTCAATTAAAAGATAATTTAACAGTCAATCACCATTTTTACTCCAAATCATAATTGCTGAGAAAACAGAAATGGGGTTTCTAAGCTTAGAATAATTCATGTTTTTATACAGGGTTCTCAGACTTTAAATATCAATTAGCAAAATGTATTGACTTCAGATTTCAGATAAGAGCATACAGCGAATGGGTAGTGTGAGTCGACTTTGACGTCGCACCGAAGGTTTCCGATCTATGCATATTGAGGTCACGCGTCTTATCAGCTCAAAAATTCAGCAATAGCTTTGAAACGGATGGGAGAAGCAAGGAAAATTTTACTGAAATTTTATCACACTTACAATCCAACTTGTTGTTCAATGTTCTTTTGATTGTGTCACCTGTCCTTTAATAGTATTAGTGTATTAGGAAAAGAAAAACAATGACCTCTTATATTTGCTACATTTTCTAGACGCAAAAACATCCACAATACGGTAAGTAGGAATACGTTAATTTCGGGTGAATTGTTTGGTGTGGCATACCTTAAAATTTTACAGAAATGGCAGTCAAATACAAAATTTACAATTTTACCTGTAAATATATCTCTAAATGCATAAAAATATACTTTACATATAATCATATTTACAATTCATAAAAAATGTGGCTATAACCAAAGACAAAAGACATTAATAAACTCTTACATATGATCTAGGTGCTATTTTACAAATTACACCTATATGGGGCTTGAGTTGTCAGTTTTCTGTTACTGTGGGTTTTTAAAATAGGATTGATGGGCAACCAATTACCTATCAGTCCATCTACCTTAACACTTTAAATATAATATTTCTGCTATAAATTATATTTAGACAAGAAAAAATCAAAATTATTTAGCTTTATAATTTGAAAATTTCCTTAATTTTTATAAGAAACTTTTCCTCTCTATAAGATTAATATAGTCGAAAAAAAGGGCATGAACACCCATCCCTCTTAATTTGCAGCCCATCATCATATGCATATACAAAATACAACTAAAATTTGTTCTACACACAAAAAGTATTGATAACTTGAATTATTATTGACAGAACATCCGATATTTTCACTATATTATGCAAAGAGGCTCAAACCAAAAAAAGAGACTTATAGCAGAACAGAGGAAAATCGGACCAAATTTTCGGATTTTGTTTTTCACTAAAACATTTTTGGCACTACTAAAATAATAAAAGTTAAGATTTTTATATGTAAGTCTATGTAATTTTGTATATTTTCTCTTGGTTTTATCTCACTTATTCTTTTGATTATCATATGGCACGCTATGCAAATATATAAAAATATGCTTAAAGACAATTAAAAACTCTATATCTCAAAATTGTGATCATTGATATAAATTTCATAAAAGCAGAATAAGGTCAATATAATAAGTTTAATACCACATATGTTTTAGTTTATCATCATTCAGATTTTTGTTAAATTGAATCAAAAATGGGTAAGGATTTGAAAACTTATAGATGAAATTCCGACTGGAACATATTTCAAAATTGTTACTGAAAACTACACTGCTATTTATGAATTGTATTTCATTGTTTAAAGAGTTTAGTTATTTGTAACTATTTCAATATTAGGAAAATCTCAATTATAGTGTAAAATTTTGAGGGATTTTCTTAATTTTTTAAAAAAATATTCAATGGCCATTAAGTAGAAAAATAGTTCATTGACCTACTGTTTTGAAAGTGCAAAATAACACTACAATCAAAGGTCTATAACGTACAATAGATGGCTTTTCATTATCATCAGTGGTATTTTTTTTTATTTTGAATAAACGTCATCCTTTAACTAATATTAAGTCATTATTCAAAACGCCTATTAACTTGAACATGATAAGTTTCTTGGGGTAATTTTTTTAAAGAGTTTAAAAAAAGTAAAGAAGAGCCATTTCATTCCTTTTTTTTGTTTTTTTACCACAAATGACCAGTGCATTTAGATTTACTCATTATTGCACGTCGCACAACGAGGTTTTGATCTTGGGTATAATTGATTTCAGCTAAGTAATTTCTTTAGGTCTAAAAATATACTTGTATCATCTACTATTTTTTATTGAACATGATTTTTAAACATGGATCCGTTGACTTCAATTTGTTCCTATAAGTAAGGGGACATATGCTTATAGTTTTTTTAATGTTTTGTTTTAAATTTTTTATTATTTATTTCATATAATCATATAATTCAATGTAGTTTCGATGTACATTTTTTGCTTTCTATGAAATCACAAAATATTTCATTGTGGTACTTGACAACAAAATGATGACGTTATTGATTGCAATGCTAGATAATGTTTTGAGAGAGAAAAAACTCCGGAAATCCTTCATACATTATATTATATATCCCAGTAAATGAACTGTTTAAATCACCTTTTAGAAGTAAGTAGGCCTGTATCATTAATATATAGATCTCTCGTAGATGCTCAGTTTGTAAATTAAAAAAACAAAAAAAAAATTGTTTTCAAATCCACAAAATTTTGAGTACTATATGGCGGCACCCAAGACGGAAGTTGTCATGTGTTTTATAGATTGTAACAGGGCTATTGTGTAGACATTGCCATTTTGATTTAAAAACATTCATTTTGTCCATAAAAAACATTAAAACATAAACAACAGCACAGAACTTTCGTAAAAGTATTTATTACTGATGATTCAAAAAACATTTTCACACACTACGGTAAATAAGGTACGATAACATTTTTTATTAGATGGATTTAATCTTTAAAATACAAATCAGAGGAAATTAAAAACATCAACAGAGCGAACATGTAAATTCTGATTAAGTTCAGAAACATGTTTTGATACGTCCCAGATAGGCAGTCTTTTGTTTGCGGTCAGCAATCTAGAGTCCGCTGTCGGGTATCTGAGATTTCGAAAATGTTCACTAGCCAGACCAATATATTTCAATATATGCCCTAAAATTTAAAAGTTGTTTAAATCTCATGAAAATAAACATATACCATCTTGAACACATGTGTGTATAAAATACCAAGTCATGCACTTTTATTCTGTTTTTAAAAGAGAATAATGACTTCAACATTTTGTCATATTTCCAAGATGTAGTCAAAAATGATGAAAAATGGCACATTTTCTCATAGTTTTTCTGAAGAGGAAAATGTATCCGCAGCCGTCGTCTACAACGAAATTAATATATTTCATTTGATATCACAAGAAAAAGTTATGATGTGAATTTCGTTCTGGGCGACGGATGCGGACATATTTTCTATAAAAAAAAAAACTGCTGAAGAATTGGTATCTTCTGCTCAGTTTTATGAAAAATACGGGAGAATGCATGTTTGTATGGCATCACAATTACCCTTGTAAAAGTCTAATGAGGTAACTTTTTATAGATTTTTAATTTTTACGTATTCATGTTTTAATAAATGTAACATTTCAGTTTCTTGTGATATTTTAAAAATCACTTCAAAACAGGGCAAAATATTACTGAAACTGTACCTAGTTCTTTGTAATTTTGATTAAAACGAATACCATATCATCCAGTTTTTGTTAAAAATCTATCTTATGTACATGTACGAGGGTTGTTTCCATTATTGTTCGCGGGCAAGTTCATACAACCATCAGGCATGTGGAAGACACAGCCACCGAAGAAAGCCAGAAATACCAAAATATGTATGGACATCGTCTTTTGTTGTTGGAAAGTATGGTGACTATCCTCGCCTGTTCATTTTTTGTTTAGGAAATCTACATAATAATTTAAAACAAACTTTAACAGTCAGTATACACTGAATGTTGCATATAAACTACGATAAATCTGTAATTATCTCAGTCGTCAACATATTTTAAAAAACTTTAAATGTATTTGAAAAGCAGAGACATGTTGACTATACTTTGTATTAAAAAAGTGAATTGTAACGAACCTTTAGCATTTCGGGAATGATTGATGAATAGTCTAATCTCAAGGAATGGGTACATATTATAACTCACCTTAGGTTGACGTTTTCTCTGGATTCACAAGGTACAATTTATCCTAGCTTATAGTTTAGCTCATTTGCCATCTTGAGTCTCCTTGTTGTTTTGATGCATCACGGTGTAAGGAATTCTTATTACAATATAGCGCTGCTGCACACAGTCCAAAAATAAGTCTTACAGGGTTTAAAACATAGAACATTGTTATCAATTCTTATACATTGTTTGTGAACAATTCATTTTACATATGGAAAAATAAGGACTGACCGTTGTTGGTGATGTGTACATAAAAATACATATTTCAAACATTATAAGTCATCAGTGTTGGATATAATAATGAATATTTTTGAAGCAAAGCTATCGACTATTAACACTATGTTACACCTCTAATCTATATCTCTGGTGTTGGAGAGACAGTTTAAGTACAGTTCGCATGCGACATTAAATTTGCATTCAACTTCCTCTCTAAAAATCCTATGACATTTAAACCTGCAATTTAAAGAAAAAAAATATAACCTTATTGAAGCAAAGACAATAAACATTTGGTGCATGATCATTGCATAAAATGTATCAAAAGTATCAAAATTTTTTTAAAAAATTCAAAATAGTTCATTGTACTAAATTATTTACCTTAGAGATATTTTATTTTGTCTCGGATAATATTTTGACGAATGAAGTAAAGCAGAAGCCTACTTCTTCTCATTAATGTACCATATTCCTACAGGTTCAAAGAGCTCTGATTCGTGGTTAATGCCATCACCGTCTCTTCTTCTTCTTGTCGTTTTGAGTGTTATGAAAATATGTGAACTTAATAACAGATATAAATCATGACGCTGGTCATTGTGATTTACTCATCAGAGGCTTTCTAAGGCCTAAAAAAGTAAAGCTGACTCTTTAATCGCTTTCAATTCTAAAATTTATATTCCCATTTCATTTGTGCTCTCAACAGATATCATTTATTTCAGGGTTTTTTTACTTTCAAGATTAAAAAAATAATTTTTTTACGCAAATCGTGACAAAATAGAATACTTTGGAACGCCTCAACTGCCTTATGTGGCTGATGTTTATCATATGATGACACTTCAACATTAAATGATGATATCTCAAAATCACATGCTGATACTTTGTCTTTATATGATGTTATTTTAACGTAATATGCTGATTCTTCAAAATTATATGCTGTTACTTTAACATTACATGCTGATACTTCAACATTACATGCTGATACTTCAACATTACATGCTGATACTTTAACATTATATGCTGATATTTTAACATTATATGATACTTATCATTACATGCTGATATTTTAATATTACATGCTGATACTTTGTCTTTATATGCTCTTACTTTAGCATTATATGCAGTTACTTCAACATTATATGTTGTTACTTTATCATTGCATGCTGATACTTCAACATTATATGCTGATAATTCTTCATTATATGCTGTTACCTTAACATTACATGCTGATATTTAATCAAATGGTGATATTTCAATATGCGGTGGTTCTAAATTAGCTATAAGCAGCGGGATCTTGATTCACTAAAACTCGGGGAAATCACAAAGAAGAAAGTATAGGACTCAAGTGAAGCTACACAACAATTTAAACAAGCTTCATTTACGTTTATTTTCTTATATAAAAATGGACATTTTCGAGCCCAATTGATTACATATTAAAATCTAAATTGCCAAAACTAGGGCTTGTGCCACTGGATTCTGCAGGGAATGGGTGGGGGGGGGGGGGGGGGGGGGGGGCCTTCATTTTTTTTGTTGGAACCTGGACCCATCCGAAATCTCTCTCTGCCAAACGACTTCCGAGTCCCCTGATTACTACTCGTCCTTGTTTATGCGCCTTCGAATACGATGTCAATTTTATAGGTACCTTTTTATGTCGTAGGTTGATTGTATTTAATCCTGCAGGCGGGCGCCTTCAAATGGTGCTTATTTTACCCCTATTGGTTTTGGCGCTTCTACGCCATTAAACAGTGACTTTACTGTCCCTTTTAAGGGAATCAGATCACGAACAATCATTCAGTGGATCCCACCATATATGCTTATCTATTTTCACTTTGTTTGAAAAAAAAAGTAAAATGGTCAGTTCGTTAAAACTTTTTTTTTAATATTTGATGAAGTGAAAAATGTATGTTTCCACAAAAGGTGTGTTTTTAAAAAAGGGAGTAAAATGATTTCGGCTTCATGAGGCATTCACAGTGTTTAAATTGCCTAATTTCAGTAACTTAGCGCATCTGCTGAAATACATGTAAAAAAAACTGGCACCGAAGAAATACATAGTACAGTTCATGAGAGGATCTCTACTGAATAAAAATAATGTCGGAGCATACTATATGTTTAGGTGTAATGTATTAAGGCATATGACAACCACACATGGTAACCACACGGCTCCATTCATGCAAAGGATGGGGTATTGCGTCCACTAGGTTGCAATATCTTTGATGTAGTCGGATGTCAGAGACTATGTGTGCTGTTGAGACTGAACTAAGCAATAACTGTACGGTTAAAAAAAATCAGTGCTTATATATCCCATCTTGCACGTGAAACTCCAGTGAGAGCCTATCAATCCCCAAAAATTCAATCTAGCCTGAATGACAGAATTATTTGTGTAGGTAGTATTAATATTTTTAGCTGTCCACTGTGACCAGGCGCCAAAATATTGGGTTCAGAATGCATATTTTGGACCGAAAACCCCCTGGGGGACCTTTCGTACCCCTTGATTTTTTATGCGCTGATGGGGAGCGCCAATAGTCTCACCAAGCAAGCATACTTTAAATTTAAAATGACCCTTTTAAAACACAACACGTAATAGTTGTATTTGTTGAGTGTCCTCCTCTAAACTAGTACCGATGGACATTTGTCCTATCTGATCAATCTCCGTGAAACAGCCCAGAGTTAAAACTTTTACATCCACGTGTTCTAAAATTTAGTGAATTTCGATCCTGAGGCGACGCTTCCCTTTTTTTTAGAACCACCGCATAGTAAAGTACCATCATATAATGAAGAAGTATCAGCATGTAATTAAGAAATATCAGCATATAAAAACAAAGTATCAGCATATAGTGTAGAAATATTAGCATATGATGAAGAAGTATCAGCATAAAATTTTAAAGTATCATCATGTAATGTTGAAGTATCAGCATGTAATGTTAAAGTATCAGCATATAATTTTTAAGTAACAGCAAATGATATTGAAGTATGAGCATATAATGCTAAAGTAACAGTATATAAAGACAAAGTATCAACATGTAATGTTGAAGTATCATCATATAATGTAGAAGTATCATCATATAATGAAGATCATCCACATAAGGCAGTTGAGGCGTTCCATAGTATAGAATCAAAATAATTTGCTAAATAATATTGCTGACCTAGTTTTTTAATAGAAGAGTTATTGATTCGTACTAATTGATATTTAATATTAGTAGGACAATATTTATATATAAAAATTCGTTAACAATCTAAAAAAAATAGAAATAGAAAAGTTTTTCGAAACACATTTTGATATTGTATTTAAAATTGTTTTAGTCTTTTCAAAAAAACACCAATGTTTATAACATACGCATTACCAAGATAACCCAACACGGAGCGTTGTAGAATTTTCTTTTCAAAACTAATGCTTGCTGCCTGTTGTTTTAAATGGCATTCATCATTTAAATAAATGAAAATGTTAATTCAAATCAGTTAACTAATTCTGATGATGTCAATTGTTAATGTCGATACATTTAGTATGCATTTCAGATATGAGCTGTTTAAATATGAATTACGAGGGTTGATCCAAAAGTAATGTCACAGATGCGATAAAATCGTGAAAAATCCGCGTAAAGTGACAGAATCTTGTGCTTTGAGATACCTACCTATTTCAATTCAGATTTGAAAATGTTAATGCATTATGATAAATATTTCTGAAGATAATATATTTTGTAGAGCGTGAGGTAAGGATAGTCGCCGCACGCTAGCGACTTCATTTCTAGATCTTTGGCGATCTGGAAGAGTTTTGTAATTTAGTACTCTATAAAAATTGGGCACGATGCTCTATTTTACATTTTTTTCATTTTTTTTTATAAAGTAACTAATTACTCTTTTTGTAATCGATGGGGTAGTAATTTTAGGTTGATATATCAATTCCAGTACATTTTCTAGTGAAACCTATCCATCGAAGCAAAAAATGCCTCATATAACTATTCGCATGTCCAGTCTTTTTATTCCTTGATCTAGAGGCAAAAGGCATCGTGAGATATCCGAAATGGACGGTAACGTTCCCTAATTTTTTGAAACAGTTGGAAAAAGTCTATGATAAATCTGTTTCAAAATATTGTGTTGTTTGGGGCTTTTTCAAATTTTGAAGCATGTGATTTATTCATAAATACAAACCTTAAAAAAGAAGTAAAATCATGACGCGGCGATTTCGCGTATATATCATGATATAAACATCAATATCTTGTTAAGTGTTTAACGAAATTTAATCAACATTTTACTTCAAATTAGAATTTTGAATAGGAAAATTTTAATGTATCATTTTATACAATACAGCGCAAGGGTGAAACGCGGTACATAGTTTGACATTACTTTTGGATCAACCCTTGAACATGAAGCAAATTTTGCTATTATATTGCGTTATTTATCTAAAAACAAATTTTAGTTGTTTTTGGCGAATTTTTTTTAATGTAATGGGCATTGAAAAATATATGCCCCTTAGATTACAAAAAAGGGAAAAAATGTGAAATGAAATACTGATAAAATAAGACAATACAAAGTAACACATACCTTCAGCTTCCGTAAAGTTTATGAACATCTATGTAAATTGAATCTATTTTGGCTTAATACCTTAATATTGATGCACTTAACAGACATTCATCTTTCATTTTTCTGTGTTTTTAATGACTTACATTTTTCCTACTCACAATGGACTATTTATTTCAAAAAGAAGAATATTAACAAACACTTTTAAAAAGACACAATTGTTTTTATTTATAATCTTTTACCCTAGTATCAAATATGATGTTAATGTGATTTTGACGTGCATTATGTGAAAGACAATCCCACATTACTTGTATAAATCAATGTGAGGTGTTTATATAAGTATGTTTACGAGTCAGTCTTCTCGTGTTTTAACAAGTGATGTTTTGAACTACCCTTTACGGTTGGACATTGCTAATTTGCGGTAAGCATGCAATAATTGAATAGTTCATATTGTTAGAAATGAATAATCGATAAAGTTCTTATAACAACTTAAAAACTCTGATAACTCTAAAAAATGTTAGTCATTGTTTCATAAAACATTTTAAGAATTAAATTGTTAACAGTTTGTTTATGTGTCACAGATGATGAAATTCATGTTGTTTCTGTTGATCCTTCCTGTCGTACAATCTGAGGAAAAAAACGAAAGTTGTAAGGACATGTTACAGGGTTATCTGACAGGACAACTGTCTTCTGCTCTAGGAGCGTACCAAGTAGAGGCTTTGAGGCGGGAATTCAAAAGTTTTACTGACGTCATCGAAAAATCCATGAAGGCGTTTGAAAAAAACGTTGAGACAAAACTGAGAAACATCCAAAGTATGCCTTATAACATTAATACCATAGTGTAATTTTTTTAATGTAAATTCATACCCATTTTACTTTAATTCTTTTCCAGGCACATCAAATGGAAGTGCTGTTTACACAAGGTGGGGTAAAAAGAGCTGTCCTAGAAGTGCGGAACTAGTTCTGTCAGGTAATGTTTAAAATTTAGATTTGACCCAAAAAAAACTATAGTATTTAAATCAAGCAATTTTAAGAAAAAACAATTAGTGATTTATTTTCAACGTGTGTCTGGCTGACTTTGTATTTAGTAAAAACATAAAATTTAATATTTTCCTAATCCTATTGATCTTTTTTAATATTTAATGATGATATTTACTCATAGTTTGAGTTGTGAACATGGGATATTTGTAAAAGTCAAGGTCATGAGTAGACATTGTTTCTAACACACTAAATATCTATAAAAAAAGGTTAATATTTACATCATATTTAATATTTTTACTATTATAAGATCTAGAAATCATGTTTCAATAAAAATAGCATGTGGCAAAACTAAGTATCTTCTAGCTAAATGATTCCCTTTTTACTTCAATATGTTTGACATGACTATATCAACAAACTTTAAATTACTTTTGTTCTGTAAATCATTAAAAGTTTACAAATTATCAGCAATGTGAAAACATTGAAGAATACTCAAATTAGTAACAAACAGCATGTGTCAAAACTATTATCATTGACATCGTATAATTTTAATCCCGGCAGAAAAGTATATTATTTGACACTGGAGGCTATAAGTGATTTAGCGTTCTCATCTTTTTTTATTAATTTTTTTATTTCTTAAATTTGAAATGTTTTAACATTGGTTAAATTAAACGTCATGCTTAATGCTCAAAACCTAATTCTTTATTTCTAATTAGCTGCAATGTCCTTCTTCAACTGTTTTCATTTAATCAGAGTTTATTCATGGGTGATGTTTTCACAAATAAAAACATCCCAATTATTACGTAATATTTTGTAGGATCATTTAACACAAACAAACAAATAAAACAAATAAATACTAGTATTCAAAGGTCACTACCTTATAAATAATGCCATTGATGTAGTTTCTTAAAGAAAAAAAATATAGCAGCACGATCAGAGGTTTATACGATACAAAAAAAACTTTTTTTTCATTCCCATCATTTGAAATATTTCGCAAATTCTATCATAATTTATCCTTAAGTCATGTATTTGTTAAAAAAGTGAAATAAATAATAAAAACCAAATCGTTTCTTGTAAGTCATCTCATCTACAAACAATTTTTTTTTTGCATTTAATTCAGCTTAAAAGGATAGTAAGTAAAAAAAAATAAGCATACTGTATACAGGGTTATTTTCGCCCCGCCTTATTTTCGCCTTTTTTCACTTGCAAACAGTTTCGCTCCGTCTTGAATTCGCACAGACAAAGTTGTATTTAAAGATAGATAATTTGAGACATTGGAATTCGCCCAGTCTTTAATTCGCCCGCTGACATCGAGGGCAAAAGGGGCGAAAATAAAACGGGGGTGAATATTTCCCTGTATACAGTATGTGTCTTATAGGATATGTTGGAGGATCACATTATACTCATACTGGTGCAGCAGTTGACGCTCTTTGTTTACCCAGAAACCCAGAATGGGGAAACTACAGGGACGGTACTGATGGATATAAAGCTTACATTTACGGGACAGAATATGAAACAAGTGGATTCTTTGGCAAGTGGCATAATATATATGAACACGATGTTCCTTGTGCTGTATGTTTGGTTCGTAGCAGATCTGTTGTGAAGATGTTTCCAGGTACATATAAGAGTTTATAATTTACAATTGATAAAACGTCGAAAAGATATTAATCAACAAATCATATATCTTTGGGGAAAACGTTATTTTATTTGATGTTAAGTTACATGTATAAAAAAAAATTTTGAGCAAGCATATTTTTGTACCTCTTAAATTTTGTAGGTAGAAAAACATGTGATAACGGATGGAAGTTGGAATACCACGGTTACCTAATGGCAGGGTACCATGGTCATAATGCGGGAACAACATATAAGTGTGTCGATAGTGACCCAGAAAGCTTACAAGGAGGTCATACTGACAATAACGGTTACCTGTTTTATATGGTGGAGGCAATTTGTGGTTCACTTAAGTGTCCACCTTATGTTGAGGGAAGAGAATTTGTTTGCGCTGTTTGTTCACTAGAAAATTAAACACAAACAATTCATACTGTTGCATTTGTTAGTATTCCGAAGTAAAGGTTAATTTGAATTAATGGATAGAATTTTAAAACAAAATATTTTCAATATATAATCATACGTTCCCTTTCCAACAATAAACTTCTACAAGAGTTTGTATAATGAGAAGGAAGGTATAAGAATCTCTGTTTAATGTACATGTATAAGGTATACAAAATCGAAACATATCCACCATTATAATACTTATAACTGTACTAAACTTTGATTTTATGCTAATATTTTTAACTGATGGAGAGTTTAATAGTGTTGCATTGTGACACTTAGTTTTGACATTAATATTAATTTACACTAAGAGACAAAAATATCCTTTAATTGTATCTCACGTGGGTAAGGGTGTCCTTTCTGGATATCAATGTCATAAAAATTTGAAAATTAGTCTTTGTGTTCTACATTGCGTTTGTAATGTTATCAGTTCTTTTATTTCTTGTGACTAAACCATGAATTGCTCTGGATCAATGTCCTGCTGCAAAATGTGCACAATAAAATGGAACACAGCGTATATACAGATTGATTTAATAAAAGAATCTTTGTGATAGAGTTGTCAATGTTGCTTCACAATGTTTTTGTAACGATACATTACAATTTGGTCATTTTCAAATATCAACTGAAGAGCCAATTAACCAGCACATGAAACTTGCATTTTTTATGTTTTCAAGATAGCATTTCAACAAATGCGATAGCTTTTGATCTAGAGCGGTGAGGTCCGAAAAAAGTACGTTTTGGGGGTAATTTTTTTGAAGAAGTAAGTATGAGTTTGCAACACCTAACAAGATTCCTTGACCTCAGATGTCAGAGATGGAGTTTTGAAAAAAAATTAAGAACATCATTTGTTATTACGGGCCGCCAGGAGGTATCACAAGATATCCTTCTACGATTTCACTCTTAAATATCGCGTTTTAGTCATTTATTAGCAGGCAGGTTATATGCTTTAAAATACTTCTTTACCGTCTGATTTTTAAATAAGGGCATATCAAAATCAACATTTTTTATATGAGCTAGGCACCTCAAAAGATTAAAATAATTTTAAACTAGGGACTCAATATCAGAAAATAAAAAACCTGATATATTTGTTAGAAATGAATATTGAATGAATTTGACTGCCATTTTGCCGGAAAATGCTTTCGGAATATATCAGATTTTTTCACTATAATGGCTACTGTTAACAGCGAATTTTCAAACATGCATGCACTAAACATCGTTGCAAAAATTTTGACACAACATTGAATGTTTGTAAGAAGTTTTTAGCGAACAGTCTGACATTATATTGTTTTTGTATATAAGGCCAAACTGATGCCACAAATTATACAATGGGTTTTTCCCCACTTTGATAATTATACAATATAAACATTTAAAATGCACATACAATTCTGCATGTACAAATGAACAAGAGAGGAGGCGAAAATGTCTTCTTACACAGCCAATTGTGCCTCACGTGAAATTCACGTGAAAAGAGCTTCACATGAATTTCACTTTAAGGTTCACATGAATTTCACGTAAACTTCACATGAATTTGTTAATGTGAATTTCACGTGCATGTGTTTCACGTGAATTTCACGTGAAAATTTCACACATTTTTCACTAAAACTTCATGTGAAACACATTCACATGAATTTCACGTAAAAAAAATTTCACGCGAAATTCGTGTGAATGCTCTTTTCACATGAATTTCACGTGAAAATTTAACGTAAAATTCATGTGAATTTAACGTGAATTTCATGTTAGGCACAATTGCCTGTGTACAAATTTATAGTTTAATAAACTTATATTCTGTAATCATGCAGTTGATGTTACTCCAACATCAATTTGACATTGAACCTTAAAGTGAAATTCATGTGAAGCTCTTTTCACGTGAATTTCACGTGAGGCACAATTGGCTGTGTATACCAGAGTGAATAAATAGAATATGATTAAGTTTATCTCTTTTTAATTGCATAATATACAGTGTAAATTAAAATAAAATGTTAATAATTTAGTTTAGCTTCGCGGTTTATAAAGCGTAAACTGCCCCAAGTTATGTTATATCGTATAACATACGTCAAAATTAAATTTATTCCTTAATATTTACATTTTCAACTGTCTTTGTCTGTGATAACATTACGAATCAATTTTGAACCCTAAAACCCAATAACTTCATTAAACATGAGTGACACAAAATGGGCGTGTCATAGCATAACCGAGAGACGGTATTGGCTGCGCCGCGCAGTAATACATAGCATGTGCTACACGAAAAAATAGTGATTTTAAATAATGCTGTTTTAAAGTGTACAAATTGGAAATAATGTAAATATAAGTAATAAGGAATCATTCTTTGAATATTATGAGGTGATAATTTCGGTCGGAGCGTGGTCAAATCTATCATAAAGCCCTTCGGGTTTTATTGGATTTGACCACGCCCCGACCGAAATTATAACCTCATAATACTAAAAGAATGATTCCTTATTCCTTAAAAAAAAACATTAACTTAATGCTTCCCCCATGAACATAATTTATGTAATCAAATAGCGTAACAAGTTTTGGTTTAAATATCTTCGTATTTAATATGTTTTGTTTTTCTTCCTTTTTTTTTTTTTTCGTTGTTGTTGTTTTGTTTTCTTTTTGTTTTTGGTTTTTATTTTGGGTTTTTTTCTACAGACTAAATATCTTATTGGTGTTTGATAAGAATAACTACAGAATACTTAGGTACATGCGAGGTTATCTGACATCATATACAGTTGCTTTTGCTGATACGGTTATCACTTACTTTTCGCTATTTCGTAAATGATACCCGATTTCACATATTCTCATCGAAGTATTCAATGTTCTGTATGTACACGGTTTACACGAACAGATGTGTACACATCCGGTCCGTTAATTTAATTACATGCAATATTGAATCTTCTTCACTTTACCCGAGTATTTTTCAGCAACAAAAAGATTGTCTCTTGTGTCTAAACAAACACCCAATGGACTGCGTAAATTACAGTTGTTAACATAGCGAAGAAATTGTCCATCTTG